>JBCIKM010202617.1:0-12756 GCA_039654465.1 Melibe viridis | reverse complement strand
CTCTCTCTCTCTCTCTCTCTCTCTCTCTCTCTCTCTCTCTCTCTCTCTCTCTCTCTCTCTCTCTCTTTTTCTCTTTCTATCTAGTTCATATATATTTTTTTTTTAACACTGTGAAATTCCTAGGCACAGACTAAATCTAATCTTATGAAAAGACAATACCAACCACATCAAGTTTTTAGAGAATGATAAAATTTCTCATTTTAATTTCTGGTCTAGTTGTCATTTCTAATTAAATCATTACCAAGTCAACTTTTCATATCATGAGTTTTTGAGTTTTTTAATTTTAAAATTTCATTTCTCATTTTGCTCACAAGAAGACTTGGCTGTATAGTACCCTGTCTCAGCTATCTTCTACAATATTGACATTAAAGGTGTCTGTACTAGTTATTGATGGTTCTGGAATGCAGGAATTTATTAGCCTCTAATGTCTAAAATGTGAAAATTGAGATTAATGTTTTTTTTGTTGTTGTTAGTTCTGAATGATTAAAAATGAATTTTTTGTAAATTAATCAAATACAAGGCATTGCTGTTTGCGTATTTCTCCATTAGAGACTCTCATTCTGTCTCAGTACAACACATGACTGTGTTCAGTAAGTTTCTAAAGAACTACAATTTCTAATTGTAACCTATTTTTGTCCTCAGGAGGCTATGAGTGTTTCTGTAAACCTGGTTACTATGGCGACCACTGTGAGACACAGGTCAACCTCTGCGCCTCCAACCCGTGTCGTAACAGAGCAACCTGTGTGAACCACGGAACCAGCTACACGTGTCTGTGTGACACAGGTACACTGTGCAGATATTTCTGAATCTTCTTCTGTTTGATTTAGGGAAAAAGTAAAAAAGGACTTGTCGTCTCTCCTTATCAGCTTCAGAAGAATCGTTTCATTTTATTTTGTTTCACTTTGTATTGCTGAGTCGTCTTTGACCTTTGGCACTTTTTGTCCCCACTATGTGAAACTTAAGTTTAAATTCTACCTGTCCTCAAATTCGATGTGAAATATAAATCGATCCTGCAACCATGAATGCTCTACATTACTGTGATGACCAAGAACAAGAACAAGAACGGAATCTTGATTCTTGAATGAGGAATGGGAGGATTAGAAATCATCCTGAGCTATTTATTATGGTTTGACTTTCTCTACCCAGGTTTCACTGGCACGTCATGCGAAGTGGATGTCAAGGAATGCGACTCTGGGCCATGCCACAACAATGCCACCTGTGCAGAGCCGGAGGTTGGCATGTTCCTGTGCCAGTGTGCCCCAGGGTACACAGGGCAGCATTGTGAGACAGATGTGGACGAATGTGACAGTTCCCCCTGCCCTGCGTACAAAATCTGTCTGGACCAGGTCAATGCTTATAGGTGAGATAAAATGCTGCCCCCGTTCTGCTGTGTTCTTTCTCCTTTTTTCTAATTTTTTAATATCAGCAACATGAACAGCTTCACTAATATATTCTTTATGCCTGGTGTGATTTTCATTGAGAATATTTATGAAGCCCAAGTGGGCAGTTGGTGACATGCCCATTTTAAAAATTCTTCTTTATAAGTAAAGAAAGGTGTGAACGTTGAAGTGGGTTCTCTCCAATCCAGGTTTGCTGGAGATGGAACACAGGGGATATGGGGGGGATGAAAGTCAGTAGTAAAAACCATGGTCTGAATATTGTATGGACTGTGTTTCTCTTTATGCCCCTCTGGTTGATTTTTGTACATTGATTTGTGTGTAAACTATAGGTACTCATATACTTCTCCCTCTCTCTTTGTATCTGTCCCTCTCTGTGAGCATCTCTCTCCATGCTGTGATAAACCCATCTCAAATCTCCTTCCTCACCTCCTCCCGATTGTGTGTTGTGTAGGTGCCTGTGCCCGCCAGGTAAAGAAGGAGATCTGTGTGACATGACTGTGTTCGACTGCCGTGTTGAGGCCTGTGTCAATGGAGGCAACTGCACGCAGAGTGTCAACACAACGACACAACATACCTGCAGCTGTCCTCATCCTTACACTGGTGAGTGTTAGGAACAGAAATAACTAGACTGAATGAGGAAGAGGGGGGGGGGAAGGAGCTTAGGGAAGGGATCAGTGAAGAAGGAAAGGAGGGAGGAAGGATTGAGGGAATGAGAGAGAGAGCGAGGGAGGGAAGGAGGAAGGGAGGGAAAGAGAGAGAAATGGAGAGAGAGGGGGAAGGATGGATGGAGGGAGTGAGTGAGAGAAAGAGAGAGAAGGCGGCAGTTGATTTCGTGGAATTGAGACAGGAAGGGAAATAAAAATGTAGTTTGGAGTTAAGCAGCAGAGGCCGCTACGGGTTTCTTGTTTTTAAAATTGCTATTATTAAGAAAATTGTTTTTTTCCCTTCCCGGCAGGAGAGTCTTGTGAGTCCAGCCTTGACCCATGCACCCCAAACCCCTGCGTCCATGGAGGCAGCTGTATGCTGCGCCCTGCGGATGAGGGTGGCCTGGATGACGGATACTGGTGCAGCTGTCTTGATGGATATGTTGGACCTCGATGCGAAGGTGATGTCTACGATTGTCTGTCTAATCCTTGTCGCAACAACGGAACGTGTCAGGACGTGCCTTTCAACCAAGATGCGCCCCAGACCGACAGGCGGAAGTTTACCTGCCAGTGCCCT
Organism: Melibe viridis; assembly: GCA_039654465.1. NCBI lineage: Eukaryota > Metazoa > Mollusca > Gastropoda > Nudibranchia > Dendronotidae > Melibe > Melibe viridis. The sequence goes on along the minus strand of JBCIKM010202617.1, from coordinate 10,135 downwards.
CGGGGCTACACGGGTCAAGTGTGTGACACAGAGATGGACGGGTGTTGGAGTCATTCCTGCCAGAATGGGGCAAACTGCACGGCTGTGGATCTTGATGGTAAGATCAGATGAGATAAGATGCAATAAGATGCAATAAGAAAAAGCTTCTTCACTCTCTAGGACTCATTACTGTGACCGTATTATCCTTTCTCACACTTCCCCGTTATGACTGCAGACTTCTAAATTGCGTAATCCGTTCCTTAATAATAAATGGAATTTATATAGCGCTAAACCCCATTGGCATGGGCTCTAAGCGCTTTCATTACTCATCAGACTCCAGTCTATATCTGTTACATCTCTGACTTCAGAATATATCTACCCAACTGTTACTGTTACTTATCCCGTCTCCAGACTACACATGCCAGTGTGATTCAGGATGGACAGGCGATCACTGCCAGACCAACATCAACGAGTGCCTCACTGTCCCTTCCGTGTGTCACAATTCTGGACAATGTGTTGACCTCAGCCCGGGCTTTCGGTGAGTCTGTGGAATTATGTATTTAGGTGTCACATTTAGGGGGGGGGGGGAGGGGGATGGAAGAGTTGATTTAAGATCCCAGCGCCTGAGGATTGGGGTGGCAAGTTATCATGTCCCATCATCATGGAAGTCTGGTAGCGCAGTTGGTAAAGGCCTCCCACTCCCATGCTGAAAAGCATGGGTTTGATTCCTGCCAGCACAATCGTGTCAACCAATCTGCGGCACTGCCCTGCGGCTGCCGTTTGGGTTTTCCCAGTCAATCTTCTTATTTTGGGACTGGCCGTAGAAAAAAATCTCTCCTTGGAGAATTAATGAAGGGAATATTATTTATTTATTTATTTATTTTTTGTTGTTGTTGTATTTTATCAGCTGTGTTTGTCCTGCACCGTGGTCAGGCAGTCTGTGTGAAGAACGGAGAGTTTACTGTACTAGTGACACCTGCAAGAATGGAGGAACTTGCACTGAAAGAGCAGGAGGAGGCAGCGGTGGTGGTGATGGTGTGGGTGTGGGTGGTCCTTTCTTTACCTGCCAGTGTCCTCAAGGTGAGCAACAATGATGAAGGTGATAGTGATGATGATGAAGGGGAGGATAGGGATGATGATGATGATGATGATGATGAAGGGGAGGATAGGGATGATGATGATGATGATGATGAAGGGGAGGATAGGGATGATGATGATGATGAAAGGGAGGATGGAGATGATGATGATGATAATCATGAAGATGACGAGAGTGATGGTGATGACAAAGATGATGATGATTATGAGGAGTTTGATGATCATGAGGAGTTAGATTATATCATGAGTGAAGTGATGATGATGATGATGATGATGATGATGAAGCCAACAATGATGACAATTATGATGATGATGATGAAGATAATGATGCTGATTCTGACAGTTATGATGATGAATATGATGATGATGATATTGCTTATTTTGATCAAAATCATTTTAAAAACTCAAACATCGTGAAAGTAAGACACGGAAAAGTAATTTTAAAAAAATGCATTTTTGTTTTCTTTTTCTTTTCTTCAAAATTTGCTAAAGCTTGTTTTCTGATGCAAATATTATTGAACTGTGTGGAAATTTATTGTCTTTATGTCCATAATAGAATTTACTGGCAGCGACTGCAGTGTGCAGATATCTCCGTGTCGGCCTGACCCCTGCGCCAACAACGCAACCTGCATCGCTGTGGCTGGCGGTGTTGGTGATGGTGGGGGTAATGCTACTGGGAATGCGTCCTTCATGTGTACCTGCCTCCCGGGTTACACAGGTAACGTTGTGTTCTTTACGACAATTTCTGAACTAACAGCCAAGTAATCAATCACGGTGTGATGCAGACAGTGACATATGCCGTCTCCTATTTCTGTATATAGCACGTTACACTCCTTGGGCTCGTCAGCTGACTATTACGTTATTATGGCCTAAAAGACACCTCCACTGCATGGCCAGTTTATTCCAAAAATGCTGGCATTGAGACATCAGAGTTAACACATCAACTTGGACACACTAGTGTTAGCTGTGTGTTTTAAGTAAGAGACAAACTTGTCTATAATCAGGGGACATCTGAGCTTTACATCCATCTTGGAAGACAAGCTTATTCACCATGTGTGCCTCCCTGCCCGACTGAAAATGTTGTACACAAAATGAGTATTGTTGTTTCAACTGCCATAACAATCTTTCATCTCTAACATGATCAGTGCTCTTTGATGCAGATCAGGTAGTGTTAAAAAAGGTGTAGGACTAACAAAAAATGGAATTTTATTGGCATTTTTATGATTGTTGTTGTTGTTATATTATTATTATTATTATTATTACTATTATTATTATCATCATTATTATCATTAGTATTGCTGTTGTCCCCATCGTTTGCCCTTACCACAGGTCGGCTGTGTGAAGGGAACATTGACGAGTGCACCATCCTGCAGCCGTGTCGAAACAACGCCACCTGCCTGGATGCCATCAACGGCTACACGTGCACGTGTCCCCCGGCCTGGACTGGTCAGACATGTGATGTCCGGGTAGACGTCTGCGTGCCGAACCCGTGCAGCAATGGAGGCCACTGCACTGCTGCACCAGGCATTGAGAAAGACACTCAAGGCGTGAAGTGCGATTGTCCTCTGGGTTTTACCGGTGAGTGATTTCCTGGAAAGTCTTAACATGGTAATCAAGGAATGAATTCAGACATTGAACGAAAAAAAAAAAAAAAGAGTAGATGTTTTTATCCTTACCTGATTTCTGAGTCGTTTAAATTCTTTATCACACAATTATTTTTCGCTGCTGTTGTAATATTGACTCCACACACCCAGTCGTTGATAGATCACTTTTCTCTATCCGTGGTGTTAGGGAGCACAAATATTTTGCAGCTATAACGATATTGATTCAACATGCGTCTCTAATAAGCGCTAGTAAAAAATTGTATTATTTATCGATGGTTTTCAATTAAAGTTCATGAACTTATGTTAACAGGGTCGAGTTATGTGTATGATAAGTTAAAAAAAATAAATTTATTAATAAATAAATGAATATGAAATTGCATAGAGGGCTTGTTCACGGTCATCACCATACTCTAAGCGCTTTACTATACCATGCTATCCCTGGCAGAGAGGAATAAATTGAGACACAGAAAAGTCTTTTTCAATGTAGAAGTTAATTGCGATACAAAATTCTTCCTCAGGTGTGCGCTGTGAGGAGGAGATTTCCAGTTGTGGTGCGTCACCGTGTCAGAACGGCGCCCCTTGTGTGGAGGAGCAGGATAGATTCCGCTGTCAGTGCCGGCCTGGTTTCTCTGGTAAACTATTATCATCATCATCATCATCATCATCATCATCATCATTATCATCATCAATGTCATCTTTATCCAGTGTTATCATTTTTTCATTCTGTCAATAATAGTCTCATCTTTTGTCGATTTGGAAGGAGGAAAATAAGGGAGAGAGCTAGAGAGAGAGGGAGAGGGAGAGAGCTAGAGGGAGAGAGAGAAAATAAGAGAGAAAGAGAGCAGGAGGAATGGACAAACGTGTGGACATGAAGACAAACAGTTAGAACTGGATGGGAGGAGGAGAGTTTTAGAGAGAGAAGGAGCGAGAGAGACAGAGAGGGGGAGAGAGAGGTTAATTTACCTTGATGAATTCAAACAACGAATATCTCGGTATCAAAGGCAAGCAACTTATTATTTCAATCTGCCAACTATCTGAGTCAGTTCGCATAATCAAATCTTTTAATCGGACAATGAGTGACAGGAAAAATACATACTGAGTTCCAATATATTCTTCTATATGTCTTTTTTAATGTAGAGTTTAATTTGGCTGTCAGTTCAAATGTCTTATCTCATTGTCTTCTCTGACAGGTCAATTTTGTGAGACCAATCTGGACGACTGCAATCCTAACCCTTGCCAGGGGTCAGCCTCTTGTATTGACCTTGTCAACGGCTTTGAGTGTACCTGTCCTCAAGGTCGCACAGGTCAGAGGGCAAACCTATAAATAGATGTACACAACAATCAAATTATGACAGTCACTGTTTGGAAATTACCAGGGAATGAAATTTCATCCTTGTCGTGGTGTTAAATGTCCCTCTTTATTAGAAAAGCAATTGTTGTGGTAGTGGTGATTATAGTGGTGGTGGTTGTTGTGGTTGTAATGATGGTGATTATAGTGGTGGTGGTTGTTGTGATTGTGGTAGTGGTGGTGGTTGTTGTGGTTGTGGTGATGGTGATTATAGTGGTGGTGGTTGTTGTGATTGTGGTGATGGTGATTATAGTGGTTATGGCTGTGGTGATTGTGGCAGTGGTGGTGGTTGTTGTGGTTGTGGTGATGGTGATTATAGTTGTGGTGGTTGTTGTGGTTGTGGTGGTGATGATTATAATGATGGTGGTTGTTGTGGTTGTGGTGGTGGTTGTTGTGAAAGTGGTAGTGGTTGTTGTGATTATGGTAGTGGTGGTGGTGATGATTATAGTGGTGGTGGTTGTTGTGTTTGTGGTGGTGAGGATGTTTATTATGGAGGGAGTTGTGATGGTGGTTTTGATGGTGATGTTATTAAACAGCAACTTGTTTTGTAAAATTTTAAAATCTTTATGATTATGTTTTCTGGTAGCCATTTTGTGTATATTTTGAACAGTAGTGCGTTATTGTTTACGCACTTTTATACTGGGTTTTTACATACATCTTTCCAAATTTATTCCAAGCGAGTCCTTTATTACCTCCCCCTCTCTAGGTGCCGCATGTGAAGAGGCCATAAGATATTGTGATTCTCTCCCCTGTCAGCATGGCGGTACCTGCAACGAAGGTGGCAGTGACGGCAGTTTTACCTGTACCTGTCTCTCTGGTAACGTCTTCCTGCTCTGTCTGTTGGGATGCTTAATCCTCTTAGCCGGGGTAAGGGGCAGTTCATTTCCTAATGGGGCCATCATTCCTCTCTCCCCACACTACAGCATACTCCTGGATTATCCATTTCCTTTCATCGGTACCGACAGACCTCATGGAACAATGTCCCTGGTTTGATTCCAGTCATGGGATTTAATTTAATTTTCACCTAACGAGTTCTAAAATGAAAACGATTTAAAACACGAAAATTGGCCTGTCCACTTGTACCAAGGCCTTGGCACCCATGGAGGAATGGAACAGATTATTCATAGAGCTTACACTCGAGGCCAACAGGAATCACCCATGTTGTCCACGGTTAACCAACATAGCCTCGGCAAGGGTTCAAACCCCACACCCTTCAATGTGTGAGTCAAACATCTTGCTAACTGAGCTCCAGGCTACTGGTGAAAACTATAATGTAGAAACTATAATCTTTAAAAATGCCCTAGATTGTCTGTATTATTTCAAAGTAAGAAAAAAAAACCCCAAAACCCATGATGATTAAGTCCTAACTGTTAGATTTCATTGATAAGTTATTTAAAAAACAAAAACAAAAAAAACAAACAAAAAATTGATTTTACAAGTTGGTGATGCTGTGCCATGACTGTCGTATATCCGTGCCCCGTCATTCCTCAGGAGTGGACGGAGAAATCTGTCAGAACGTTGTGACCGCATCCTTCTCCGGCAGCTCCCCTGTTGACCTTCCTTCTGTCCAGAGCTTGATCAACGCTGACACCAACTCTGCTCTTCCCAATTCCCCTGCCAGGAACAAACGAGATCTGACAGACTTTGGCCACGCAGGCATTGTGGTCAGTCACAGAACTGGAACTTCTTCAGTAACCAACAACAACCGTTGGAAATCTCGTTTATATTCACTTCCTTTACTTTCTTGGAATGCGCTGCCTTTCACCAATTACGATAGCTTTGCTCCTGCAAAGAGACGAAAACGTGATGTGGGTACAGGGACGGGGACAGGAAGTGATAATGAACAGGACGACATCCGTGTGTCCTTCACCTTCACAACAACTGTTGTCGACGGAATTGTCATTCTTGTTACAGGGGTGAGTCATGTTTAAAGTGTTGTTTCAATTTCGAAAAGTTAAAGAGTAAAGCTTGTTGTGCTGTGAAAGGTATATTTTATTTTATGTTGGCCCTCTACTGTCTTAAGCAATTGGAATTTTACAGTGTTTTTTATCTTTTACTGTCATGTACCAAAGTGTACCTTTGTTAAATGGATTTGAAATTGTTTTATCTTCTCCGTCATAGTCATGCCCGATAGAAAAGATGTATGCTATAAATTTTATCAGTGTTAGGGTGAGCTGATAAACACGTTCTGATTTTCTACAGCTATCTGTTTTTAATAGCATATGCATTAATAATTTATCAAAAGAAAGATTAGAACCTTCACTACAAACCTGCCACTTTATGTTAGTCACCACCTGGACCCATACAGACGCCCTTTGTTTTGGGGTGGCATTTCATAGTGAGATGTACCGAGAGCGGGACTATAAGCAGGATGCTTTAACGTTGAAAGTTTCAATCGCATCAAACTCAAAATCTCTTGCTGCGGTTTGAGCAATGACAAGCCTGGGGCAGATCCTGCCCGATGGTCGTGAACAGACGTCATGTAAATGCCGTACTTCACTTTATTTTTGACTTGATACTGTGCTAATCAGAGACTGCGCTTCTGAACAGCCTTGTTCATATCATTCATGGATTCCTATTTTTTTTGTTCCCAGACTTCCACAGAAGGTCATCCCCAGCATGCTGGCCTTGAACTCCGACCCCCAAATTCTCTCCTTGTCTCCCTCAGCAACGGACTGCAGACTCTCCAATATACTCTGGCCCTTGTACCCTCCAACTCTAATCTTCACAGCCACGCTGTGGCTATGACCCTCTCAGCATCGACCTCGGTGTTGGAGGTCACCAGTTCATCCTGTGGTCTTGAGGGGCAGGTGGAATGTCCGTCAGTGTCCTTGACCTTCCAGAACTCCACCAGCTGGCATCTGGATGAGTCCTTCCACGTGGGGGGCGTGAGACAGTTCAGTCCATACACCAGGGCAGTTGTCACCACTACCAGTGGATTCACCGGATGCCTTGGGGTGAGGAGGACATGGGTGTGGATGATTGAAGCGTATTTGTTTTTGGTACAGACAAATATGCTTACCATTTGAGATCAAAGAAGATTTCCATTTATCTGCATTTTTCCCTAATAGGCCATTACAAAGTAAGAGTCTGCTGTTAAGATTATCAAGTTACAGTAAAATATGAAGAAAGAATAGTCTTCTTAGTTTGGGTTTTAACCCTACTGTTATTTTCAGGGTGTTTTCACATCCATGTTTTACTTACTGTCACAAAATTGTCCTGAGCCCAGCTTTTTGAGACAATCTATTTTTAGATGTTATTACCTTTCTGCATGGCTTCACCTTGACCTTATCGTTACTCCGTACTTTATTACAACTATTTATCACTCGCTATCTCTTTTTAAAAAAGATTTTTTCTCTCATTTGATTGGACAGAACCTCGCTGTGAACGGCATGTCTGTGAATCTGGGGATAGCGGAGCAGTTCTCCCAAAGGTCGGGGAATTTGTCCGGTGCTGCCGATACTCCAACCGCTACCACCACCCCTGCTCCTGGGTGCACCACCCACTCCCCGTGTCTTCCTGACTTCTGCAGCAACGGTGGAGCGTGTATCGGTGAGTGGTAGACTGTGTCTTTTGACGAGTGTTGTGTAAGAGTAAGAATATTTTTTAAAACTATGGACATTTACATAGTGCCAATCCACGGTCATCACCATGCTCTGAGCGCTTTACAAGACCATATCACATCCCTGGCAGACAACCTACATCTAACACACGATGAGACAAGCCACCTGTAATGTATGTCACAATACTTTGGACAGAAACAAGGTTGTCTAATCGACAACGAGGGGGACCTCCGATTGTTACATCCATCTCCGATAGGGTTAGTTAAGTGTGGTAAAGTGCCTTACCCTAGGGCACAGACACAGCGTCAATGGCCAGAGGCTGTACATGGGGCGGTGGAGCTGGGAAGTGACCCTGCGTGTCACCACTCCAGACACCAGCCATGATTGTGATTGCTTGACTCTTGCAGGTAGCACGTTGTGTTTACCACTGAGTCATCAATGCCACAAGTTATGTGTACCACTGAGTCATCAACGCCACAAGATACATAATTTTTGCCAAGTGCCCTATTCCATCCAAGATGGTCTCCCTGTGCTTTAAGTTTTCAGTAATGATACAATCAGGCACAACAAATGAAACACCTGTAGTCGTGCACTCATAAGTCATCTACACCAGCTTACAATTCCCATTGCAGAGCATAACAGTTGGAGATGGAGGTAAAGTATTAAATATTATCACAGATTTTAGTCGTATGAGGACCAGAAATGCTTAAGTCTTAAAAGTAAGTTTTGAGAACATTTTGACTCAAACAGAAAAGGGGAAAAAAAGCATCCAACTTTTGAACAAATTGTCTGATTGTAAACATCTTCTGATTTATCGTAGCGCAGTTCAAATTTGCCTTGCTTGTAAAAAAAAAAACAACCTGGGCTCAGACACTTCTGGTTCTCTTACAACGATACATAGATGGTGGTGTTCCCTTTATACCTCATTCTGCAACAACACATAAAGAGGAAAGAAGTGGTGACCCAGCCCAGTATCTCTTGACGAGAGAAACTCTTTGTGTGTGTCGAGTTCTTGCAGAGGTCCATGGGCTTCTTTGCCGGCTTGGGATGCACTGTATCTGTAGGTATCCATCAGAGAAGTGAAGAAGTAGGATGGGCAGCAGCAGCAGCAGCAGGAGCAGGAAATGTAGGAGGACTGCAGCTGGAGAAGGAGGAGGAAGGGGTGGAGAAGATGGTTCTGAAGTGGAAGTCCTTCTTTAGGGTTCGTCCCAATACATTAGAAATGAGAAGTATTGCATCCCTTGTTGTGTGTTTGAGGTTCAGGGATGATGAAAAGCATGAGAGAATGATGGCAACTGGAGTTCAGCACTTTCCTTCATGCAAAAAGTTCCAATTTGATCCTTTGAAAAGTCTCTCTTGCTGAGAGGTAAGAGGTGCAAAATAGTTGGTAAAAAAGTTTGCTATCGAACTTAAAGAGCCGTGTCTTCAAGGACAACAACATTTTTTTTCATCATCTCATCTTTTCTTTTCTTATCATATCTTATCTTTTCGTATCTTATCTTATCTTATTCTATGTTACTTTATCTTACTTATCTCTTCTTGTTTCATCTTAAGCAATCTTTTACAAACTTTACTTTTGTAGACTTGTGGACCTCCAAGAGGTGCCAATGCCTGGTGGGATTCACAGGGTCGCGCTGCCAGGTCCAGAACATGGCCCACTTTGGGGCGGACGACATGCTTCACATCGCCTCGTTGAACCGGATGTCTGACATCTCCTTCTGGTTCACCTCCAATAAAACCAACGGCCTTCTGCTGTACACTGTATGTTTAATTTTTGTCTCTCTATTTGATACCAAGGGAATTTTTTTATTTGTAGACGAAATTATAAAAAAATAATTTGTGAAATGTTTTAGTGTCCATATTGCAAGAGAAAGTGAAATTTTTTACTGACAAATTGAATTTAGAGTAGGTTCAAAATGCTACTTCATACAGGTTTCCCAATTTTTTATTTTTCTTTAGCTCATAGGTTTTTTGATGATGCTTGAGAGGGAAGCTTCTGAAGAGGAAAATTCTAATTTCTTATTTAAGTAAAAGCTGACAATCATAAGCTGAACTGCAAATTTCCACTTTTTTGGAAGCTGCTTTTCACAGTCTTAAGGGTAAATTCTAGTTAAGATAGCTCAGCTTTTATTTTGCTAATTCAGAGATGCCACTATTTTGGGAAATTTTTCCCTTTTTTGCAAAAACAGTTTTCTCCTTGTCATGACTGTACTGCACAACACTGCAACACTGGTTTGATTAAACCTGATTGTAGTCATTTTTTTTTAGTTGTTAATAATTGAGTTCCTGCCTGTGATATCATAATTAAACTGTTATTTAAACTGCAAATAAATAGAATGTTTTCCAAAAGCTCTTTAAGTCCTGTTTCAACTATTTGGAAAAAGTCGTGGATAGTATCCTCTGATTTTCCTCTTTGAGTCTATACAATTTATTACCTTTGAAATTTAATTTAACTCTTTCAGGACCGCATTTTTTTCACTTTTTTCATCTATTTTTTCACTCTCCCTCGGAGAGTAGATGCTAGTGCTTGTCTATAAGCTGTAAAC
>JBCIKM010202397.1:0-10211 GCA_039654465.1 Melibe viridis | reverse complement strand
GGCGGAGTTTTCAGGCTACGAGATGACATTTTTAATATATTCCATGACGAACCAAGCCCAGGGAGGTCCCATCGGTGTTCGAAAGGCAATAGGTCGGCGGAGTTTTCAGGCTACGAGATGACATTTTTAATATATTCCATGACGAACCAAGCCCAGGGAGGTCCCATCGGTGCTCGAAGGGCAATAGGTCGGCGGAGTTTTCAGGCTACGAGATGACATTTTTAATATAATCCATGACGAACCAAGCCCAGGGAGATCCCATCGGTGCTCGAATGGCAATAGGTGGGCGGAGTTTTCAGGCTACGAGCGGATTTCAATTTCGGCATTTCTCAAGTATTCCATGACGAAATAAGCACAGCATGGTCTGGCATTGTCATCCTGGAAGATGGATTCTCTCCCTTTGCGCCTTGAAAATGACTCGACGAGCTCCCAATCAACTTTCAAGGCAGCACTGTCAGGTATCTCCACCGTTTACAATATATAGCTCGGTTTCTATCGGCCAGTGGCAATAGTAGTAACTGCAGTATCAATCGTTGTTTTCCCCTAAAGGTTCTGGTCCTCCAAATTGTTGAAGCCTATTATGCAAGGCTAGACTTGTCACAGAACATAAAATGAGACCATTTCACCATTATTTATCTCTTGTTTTGCCGGGCAAACTTTAGCATCTCCTGAAAAGTACGATTTGTAAGGAAGGTAACAATGTAGGACCTTCTGGCACTAAAGTCTCCTTTAACTCAGTCTATAATGAATCCGTTGTGTACCTACTTTAATTCCAGTCGCTTCCAAAATCAGATTGGTGGCTTTTTAAAATAATTTTCTCAGAGCGACGGTTTGGGAAGGCCTCTCGTTGGCAGATTAGCATTGACAACACCGGTTTTAAAATAACACTTGGAAAGCCTGCTCATGAGAGACTGTAACTCGCTCATCAAGTTTGTCAACTCTTGCTGATGCATCACGAAGGAAGTCCTTATCAAGTTGTCTCCAAACATATTTTTTTGTTTAAAAAAAAATAAACAAAACAATTTAAATGCTCTGGAGGTCAAATAAATTGAAAAACAAAAAACAACAACCCGATCGCAGAATAACAAAGAGTAACAAGGAAAAGACGCTCATAAAAAGAAAAATATAATGTGTGATGTCCAGTAACTCTTCTGTGTTGTATATCACGGGCGATAATCCTTGACTTTGTGGTAGTTAATTGGTTGATCCACTGTTGTGAGTACAATTCATCTCACGCTCGGCACACCACACACTCCGATCAACAACCAAAAATATATATCCCCTTCTTTAGTTGAGCAGTATAGTATAATACGGGGTGTCCTTTTATCATTTCCCGAGAAAGACTTAAAAGAAGTAAATAAATAAGTAAGTAATAATAAAAAAAGACAACAACACCCGGTCTTTTGCAAATTATTAAAGTGTTTCTGGTATTAAGTATTAACAAGTTACAACGAACCGTGACGTCATTTGTGAAGAGAGCTTTACAACTGAAGAGCGGAATTTTTAATCAAAAGGTGAAATTTTAAGGAAAAACAAAATGAACTCTTAACTATTTCACTCCAATAAAATAAAAACAAATGACAGAAAAAAAACAACCCCAAAAAACAAACAATTGGAATGTCTCGAAAAGAAACTTGATTTTGTCAAAGGCTGGGTGTAGGCTAATGCAACCGAACACATGGAGGGAGACAAAACGATGGTTGGAGAATTTGGAAGACAATGACAAAGGCTGCATAGAAGTTGATCCTGAAGTTAAGAGCCAATTGCTATGTGAATGTGTTACTCATATTCTTTTTTTTTTTAGTAAAATTGGACAAAGTTTTCTTTGATTTTAACTTCATCTTTTTGCGTCAAAATTGAGTTCTTTTGGTTTTTAGCACTCTTCACATATTACGTGCAGTAAAACAGGCCTTTGATTCTTATTGATACTAGCAAGAAATAAAAAAAGGACACCCTATATTTCTTTAAAAGGGGTTTGACATGTAACTGCAGAGTAACTACGTTGGAATTCATGAGAATAGCAGTTGTGTCGTCACGGGCTGTGAAGTATTTTAGAGAAACTAAGATGCCAGTGTCAAACATGTTGGGCACATATTAGGCGGGGCCTCTATTATGACTATGCTGCACCCTTGTGTGTCGTATTGGTATTTTTTTATAGAGTAGACTTCACAAACTGATTACACTCTTTGAGGCTCAGAAAAATACTTGTACTTGGTTTTATTTGGCTTTTGCTTTGAATCATGGAAAGTAAAGCATAATTATAAAAGATACAATAAAACATCTAAGCTGCATCGGACCTTGACAAAATTGAGAGCAAAATCTTTTGCAGGTAGTCGATTTAATTAATTGAAGAAATACTAGGAGGACACTGAACATAAATATGTTATTAATGATATAGAGAATCGAAGTGAGAGGTAATGAGTACATCGAATTAAAGTCGGGTAAAGATTAAACGATTAAGAAATATCTGACCTTGTCATCTTTTGGATCAGCACAAAACACACTGCATTAACAGTTTGAAGAAGAAATTAAAAAAAAAATAGAATTAAAACAAGACCCAAAAAAAAAAAAATGAAAAAAGACTCATCTACCCTGTGCAGAACAAAACCAGAACGATAGAGATATCATTCTGCTTTGTCTCTCTTGACTATGTAGCCGGATTGAACTAGAGACACGTCCTACTGGGTACTTTATAAAAATACAACGAACTGATGAAGAAAGGAGTTACCCAGATAAAGGTTTCAAAATGGAAGAAATGGAAAAGCCTTCATATTATTAAGAAGAGAGTCCTGTGTCATATTTCACAAAGACACCATTGTTGGAAGAAGGGAACATTGTAATCACGTCTTGGCTTTTTAAGCAGATACAATAATTTACACGAGCATTCATTAAAAACAAAGGTTGGTCTGTCGTCGAAATGGCACCTGATAAAACAAAAAGAAAACAACAACAACAACAACAACATTAACAACAAAACCCCCAAAACCGCAAAGCATAAAAAAGGCGAGAGGGTTTTATTGTAAGAAAAATCTATCAAGAAACAATGAAAGAAGATTTAAAAAGGTGAAATAAGAAGTTTGTAAATAAATTATGCACCGATATTATGGTTGTGCCGCATAATTTGAGATAATATATATATATATATATATATATATATATATATATATATAAATCTAAGATAGATATGTTCTGTAGGCTATCATTGTACAAAGATCGGAAGAATGAAGGGTTCGCATGTTTCCCAGGATGATGGATGCACGCACATCAAATGATAACAAAATGTGTAAAATAATAAAACATAAAATGGTTAGATAAAAACTGAGTCATCACGTGATCTCTCGGCTAGAACAGGTAAATAATCTTCTTATTTGAACGTGATTAGAAAAATGAGGAAAAAAAATCGGGTTTCACCTGTAGCTCTTGTATAGAAGTCTTTAAATTGAAAAAGTTAACTTATTATCCCATGAAAAGAGCAAAGCATCTTATATAAATACATGATATGTTCTCTTTTTCATCATAAGTTTGATGATGATAAGACTTTAATAATCTCTAAACCCACTAGTTCCGTAGAGGTGCTTTACATGAAAGCGTAACAGCAATAATTGGTATTGATAAAGGTGTATATGAATACAATAGCAGAGAATAAATGGTTGAGAAAAATCAAATTACACCATTGTGTATGATACTCTCATTCCGGATTTCATCGCTTTGGCACGAAGAGCTGGTCAGTGTCAGGACTCTCGTTAATTCCGTAGGTGTTTTCATCCTTGATTCCGTAGGTGTTTTCATCCTTGATTCCGTAGGTGTTTTCATCCTTGATTCCGTAGGTGTTTTCATCCTTGATTCCGTAGGTGTTTTATTTCAGGGTCTGACAGCTTCTCACAGGAATTGCAAAGAAAACTCAATTAAAAGATAAAGGTAAAATAGCCGTAGAAATCCATGCATCGTATTGAGGGATACTTGTCACTCAATTTAAAGAGATACTGTCAATGTCTTATCCAAGTTACAAATTAAATGTTTCAGATTGAGAATCTCTTAAATTGGAGGTGGAAGAATATTTAAAACTTGATTTTCTTAAGAAATAATTATTTTTAACGAGCTAAATTACAATAATATGGTGATAAGCTTGAGATTTAGTGAACCAATTAATTTTCAAATTCTTGCACAACTACCAGTATGCATCTGAATCTGAAGGGTGTCTGAATCAAACAATACACTGTGAACTGATAGGCAAACCTTGAATACCTAATTATTGCAAATGTATTTCGGCAGCGAGACAGCGATACAGGGAATAAACCTGATGTGAAACTCCTTCTCATCCCCAGGAAACTTAAAGCTAGCAGGCAAGCAAGTAACAGCTTTCAAATGTAACGCACTGAATCAACTTATTATGTAAATAATACTTATAATGCTGTGAAAAACAATCACTTTTTCCGTAGGTATCATTGAAAATCAAATAAAATGCAAAAAACATAAAAACAGTGATAGTAAACGTAAAAAAAGAGAGGGAAGCCATACTTAAAATGAAATACTTCAGCACAGTGTCAAACAAAGCAAAGAGGATTTAACGCATCCCCCCCAAAAACAAAACAAAAACAAAAACAAAAAAAAAAACAACACCCCAAATAACAAAACAAAACCAAACCAAACAAACAAACAAACAAACCTTTGGTTTAATGATCTTATTAAAACACAAAACTTTAAAACAAAGAAAATTATTTTGTAGTCTGAACATAAATGGCTTTTTCCCAATAATTCTTGCTATCTGCCTTCTCACATATCACTTTCATTCAAGTATCAAGTATGTTTGTTAGATTTGATGACAAGAATCCTTTTTCTCAAAATATTATCAAGTTTCAGTGAGAGAAATTATAGAAATAAGTATCCGGAACGCTTTGAAACAACAAGTAGACTTACAAACAAACAAACAAAAAGGGCCCTTCATATTATAAAATAAGTACACACCAAACACACAAAGAAAATAAAGTGACACATAGTATGTGCACTTTGTGACACTCAAACACAGAAAGAATGGGTAGATATCCACACATAAGCAGAAGGGTTTTCATTCCCAAATAATTACAAACACTTCATGTCAAACATTTTTTTTGGTTCCTTTTCTGAACTGCCCTTCAAAATTGAAATGCGATTTTATTTTTTCACGCACTTAAAAAAATACCGTTTTGTAGTGGAATTCAATACCGCTACAGTTGACATTGTGATCCATGACAGATGGATCCATTGAGGCAATAAAACAGAAAGCGTTCCTCATGGAGGTCATGTCGAGAAAGGCAAGATTGCATCACTTGTCGTCTGCTTCGCCCCCTTCTTCCACTTGATCTGCTGGCTGGGAAGCTCTTGCAAAGGAGACAAGAACCATCGACAGCTCCTTCTTGTCGATGCGGCCATCTTGATTTAGATCGCATTCTTTCAGCAAAATCTCTTTGAATTCTTCAATATCGTCCGCATCATAATCCTGAAAGGAAAAATAACAGCAACATGAGACGGTGCTGATTCTGGGCTTATCCCTGATTTCCTTCATAATGTTGTTTTAACACTAGGACCCTGGACTCATCATCATCGTCATCATCATCATCATCATCATCATCATCATCATCATCATCATCATCATCATCGTCGTTGTCGTCGTCATCGTCGTCGTCATCATCATCATTATCATTATCATCATCATCATCATCATCAGCAGCAGCAGCAGCAGCGGCAGCAGCAGCATCACCATCGTCGTCACCACCACCACCACCACCACCACCACCACCACCACCACCACCACCACCACCACCACCACCACCACCACCACCATCATTTTGAAATATTATCTTCCCAACCAATCTTGTATCAAAATTGTCCTCAAAGTCTTTGCAAAGTGACTCACATCTTGGACAAGTTCCATCAAATCTTTGAGGAAGCCGTGGAGCTCTTCGTCTTCGATGCTCTTGTTGCCATCCTGAAACGACGGAAGAGACCAAGGAAAAATTGTATTTCATACAGATCCTCCTGAAAGAACCCTCAGAAATAAAGCAGTTGTTTATTATGCTCTTCCTGTGGGCTGACATACGAGTAGTTTCTTTTGTGTGTATGTTTGCGGTAAACATTTCGAGTTACCAGATTCTCTACGTAGTTTATGAAAACTTGGATTTAAAAAAAAAACCCAACCAAACAAACACATAAACACACATTAACTATTGCTACGACTCGTTGTGACCTGGAATTTTTTAGTTAGTCTGATTCTATTTTACAGTTTGTAGAGTGAAAAAAAGCGATTAAGAATTTAAGAACCAACACTTTCATCTGACATCAAAATTAACCAATTTCTTATGAACTGCAAAAAGTCACTGCCTCTCTATATTTTATCCAACAATTTGTGCGATTGTTAAACAATCTGTTCTGTCACTTTCAGAATAAAGAAAAAAACTGTTTTCTCAATTGAGCTTGTTCTTTAAAAGTCATGATGACGATACTTCTGTTACTTTTGAATGGTACTAAAAATACCAAAGCATTCCTCAACTAGAATCACTGCTTGTAAGAACCTCTACTCAGGATTAAATATTATGTGGATCGTCTTTCAATTACTTTTTTCAGGGATGCTGTTTTCTCTCCCTGTTTTTTTTTCAGTCTTCTGTCTTTTTCTTTCTTTTCTTTCTTTTTTTTTTTGGGGGGGGGGGGGGGGGGTGATATCCTTCTGATCTCCTGGTGAAGAATTGAAATGCAGAATCCTGCATTTAGAACAACAACCACCAGGGACACAAGGTCTGCTTGGGAAGAGCATGCTGTGGTTGAGACAAAATTAAAAAAAAAACCAAATGAACACGTAGACCCCAAAAAAGTGTAGTGCAATGGTTAGTACACTGGACCGGCAATCCAGAGATCCGTGGTTCGAGTCCCTGACGGAGGTCGATTGTTTTACAGACGTTTTTTTATTTTCTTTCTTTATTTAGCGTTCTCTGTGGCTTTGTCTTGTTTTCCTCTCGATAAAGAGAAATACCGTGGAGGGAGTATGGAAGCTTCCGTTTTAACAAAAGACTAGGACACTGGACGTTTCGGGTGACACCCTTTCTCAACAGGCACAATACATACACAAAATAATATAATATAGAAGAGAAAAGAAAAGAAAAGGACTCGGATGAAAACGACAATACCGTACTCACACAATTACTATTTTCACAATCTTTGATTCAAAGGTGTATACTTCCCGCCATTACTTCTGGATTTCTTGGTAAAGATTGATGACGTTAAAATACTTTTTCTTCAATATAAACTGCATCGAACAAGCGCTAATGAACACAAACAACTGCAACGTTTGTTTAGTTCTACTAAAAATGAAGAAAAGAGGAGCTGGCACTGGAAATAGATGAAAATGGCGGGTGGCTCAGTTGGTAAACCTGCTGTTCTGACAGTAGTCAGGCGAATCGGTGCCGTGGCATGTCCTGGTTCGATTCCCTCCTTCGACGTCTTCCTGTTTTATTTTATCCTTTCTCTCAATGGCTTTGAGTCACCTCGGCACTGTGTCTATATTATTTTCTTTTCATTTTCATTTAGTTATACTGAAAAGCTCTTAAAATGACGATTGAGAAAAGTTGGGGAAAATTGCCTGTCTTTTAGAATGTGAAACACCTATTTTGACACAAAAGATGGAACGGATTATAATATAAACTTGACAGATGAATTGCCTCGCTTTGTTGGCACTTCAAGAAACGTGACTCAGCAAAACTGCTAGATCATGAATAATTAACAGGGTAGTCTCCCATGCACCATATTGCTTCTAAGTAAAGTTGGCAATGCAATGTGTTTGGTTGTTGGAGATATTCCATCTCTCTCTCTCTCTCTCTCTCTCTCTCTTCTCTCTCTCTCTCTCTCTCTCTCTTTCTCTCTCTGTGTCTCTCTCTGTCACTGTCTGTCTGTCTGTCTGTCTGTCTGTCTGTCTGTCTGTCTCTATGTCTCTCTCTCTCTCTCTCTCCCTCTCTCTCTCTCTCTCTCTCTCTCTCTCTCGCTCGCTCGCTCGCTCGGAAATGTTTTCAAGTAAAATTACAATGACGAATAAGAAAAGAAACAGAACTCCACCACCACCACCACCACCACCACCAACAACAACAACAACAAAATCGAAACCAAACAAAAACAAAAGTAGCGTGCATCCTATTACGGTTTCTAATGTCACACTTTTACATTTCATTTACACAAAGTGTACGAATACGGGTTTAGACAATATTGTGTTAAGAAAAAGACAGAAGTAATGGCGGGGAGCAGACACCTTAAATCAAAGATTGTGAAAATAGTAATTGTTCTCCTCTCGACACCTTATTCATACAATTACTATTTTCACAATCTAAGAAAAAGACACCAACATTTAAATGCCATCAGCGTTGGCGACTTGTATCCCCGTAACCCACCATCATTTAAAAGGGCCGTTAAAAGGACCCTGCCACTTACACTTTAAGCTTCATTTCCCAAATTAGCGAAAGTTAGCCGATACTTTGCAAACTGACAAATATATGATCTCGACTGACTAGAGAGTCTTACCCGATCATACAAGTTGAACACTCGGCTGATGTCCTCTGCCGTCAGTTGTTTGGCGCCCTAGGGTTGTGTCGTGGGTGGTGGGAAGGTGGGGGAGAGTTCATGGGAAAGGGCAAGGGAAGGGGAGGGGGGGGGGGGGTGGAGATAGAGAAAGACAAAAAGGAAACGTTAGATTTGTTTGATTTATTAAGCTCCTTAATTCAATTACGAATGAATAATATTTCAAATATCTGAGTTAAAATACAATAAAAAATGAATTCACATAATGTAAAGGTAAAAAAAAAAAAAAAAAAGACAACTCTTTTCAAAGAAAATTCGCTTACAGCAGAGCTAAAAAAAACAATCTTGACGAGTGCGATGCCGACTGTGAAATGGTGAATTCTAAGTCGAAGATGATTCAAATCACAAACATAAACTCATTTCGAAAAATAAGTTAAGGTTCGTTCTGTCCGATTGAAAAGAAAAATATACAATCAAAATTTAGCATTTAAAAGCTTAGAATCGTTTTTTTTAAAAAGAAATAAGTACAAGTTTGTAAGTGAGGCCCAAATAGTTTGACAGTTACAAAGTAGCATAAAAGCACTTAAAAAATCGTCTGATCGCAAAAATCTAACATTGAATAACTTGCGCTTATTTCTTTTACGTTACGAGGTATTGTCAATATTTCATGTAGGCTCTCTGTGCCTTCTTTTGTGCTGTCAGCCCTTTTCGCAGTTAAATGAGACATAACATCTATCGGAATCTTTTCTAAAGTTTTTGCGAGTGAGAGTGGATAATGAAACACCATAGCTGGATTCAAATCGCATTCCTAAAACTGTCGTTTCATGAGACTCCGCAAATTCTCAATCTGATTCAAGTCCAGATTTGCTGCAGGAAAGCGGAGAGCGGGAAGAATATTTTCACTCGTGCAGTTTTGAAGAACCCCCCCCCCCCCCAAAACGAAAAAAAAACAAAAACAACCCTGCTCTACGCAACGAGACTTTGACATGCGCGAAATAAGAAACTTTTAAATCCGCCTTCACTGAGGGAAAGACACAGTACAAAATAAATTAATTTGTACGTTTTGCGGAGCTCGTTATTCGTGGGCCAAGTAAGTTCGTAAGGTTATCATTCCTATATCCAGATTCTTTGCTTTATTTAAAGGATATTATTGGAAAGAGAATTACTAATTGTTTCTATTGATACGCGTTATTAGTGAGTAGCTTCTCAATTATGAGCTTGATTTGAAGAAATTCATCCTGAAATTAAGTTTGGAAAGGAGTGTGTGTGTAGTATTCAAGTTGCGATCGGCCAATTATCATATGCTTTTTTTGTTGCTTTGTAAAGGCCGCGCTACAAGGGCCTTTATCTTGATTGGTGTTTAGTTGTATTTTGTTCTTTTAAAACGGGAAGAACGAGCCTGAAATTACTTTTGGGAATGACTAAAAAGTATCGTCTCACATAGTACGTTACCTACATCGGGATTCAAACCTTAGACTTAGACCTTTAGGTTTTCCGACACTGAGAAAGCCTTGCTGCCCTGTAGACTTAATTCTAATGGTTCAAGTTATGGGACCGTCTACCACATACCCGTGACCAAATTCAATCTTGCTGCCCTGTAGACTTAATTCTAATGGTTCAAGTTATGGGACCGTCTACCACATACCCGTGACCAAATTCAATCTTGCTGCCCTGTA
>JBCIKM010202287.1:0-12761 GCA_039654465.1 Melibe viridis | reverse complement strand
GTATTACTGTAGAGAAAGAAAGCATGGCATGGATGTCATGTCCATTAAAGATGTCTTTGTCTTAGTCAAATGTGTATTACTGTAGAGAAAGAAAGCATGGCATGGATGTCATGTCCATTAAAGATGTCTTTGTCTTAGTCAAATGTGTATTACTGTAGAGAAAGAAAGCATGGCATGGATGTCATGTCCATTAAAGATGTCTTTGTCTTAGTCAAATGTGTATCACTATAGAGAAAGAAAGCATGGCATGGATGTCATGTCCATTTAAGATGTCTTTGTCTTAGTCAAATGTGTATCACTATAGAGAAAGAAAGCATGGCATGGATGTCATGTCCATTAAAGATGTCTTAGTCAAATGTTTGCAGTTTCATACAAAAAGAGAGTCACCAATCATAAGGTACTGAAAAGAACTGGAGGTAAAGAATTGAATGCAATAATTACAAAACAAACATAGATGGTTCAGACATGTAACAAGAATGAAGTTCATATACAATAGAAAAACCTTTTACAATTTAAAAAAAACCCAACCTTCAGCTGGTAAGCTTAATCTGCTTATTATTGGCTTGGGTGATTTTGCTAGTATGTTTATAAAACATTTTTTCACTTAAAAACTACTTCTTGCCGCAGATACACAGGATATTTGTAACTTTGACTTCCAGTATCGTGACTGACTCAGACAGAATATTATTGTCCAATATGTTTTTATTATATTGTTATGGTTATTTTTCTCCCTGTTGTAAATCGACTCATTGGTCTTTCTCAATGAGAAGATACCACCAAAAGCAATAGCAAATATTGTTTGGCTTAAGATCGAGTAATGCCCTATATGTATTGCTCATTATTCCACGCAAGATAAGGCATGGTGGACTGATCATCTGCCCATTTTCTTTTCTTGTGCTAAGGCAGTATGAAGGGATAAGGATAACAAAACAAAATAGAGTTATGGCTGTTTTGCTTTGTACTTATTGATTTATTTTTTAGCTGTTTGTTTTTTTCTTGTCTTTCTTTTCCTTTTACCTTGAATTGATCTCACTGACATAAAACAAACTTCTTGTGAGATTATTTTTGCTCAATTTGTGAAGGAATTTCAGTCTCTTTAGTACCTAGAAATAGAGAGAAAACCAAGAGAAAACACAAGTTAAAAACTGCTTTACAGACTATATGCGTGAACTGAAATTCAACAAATGAAGAGTTTCATTGGGTTTCAACACATTTTTTGTTCCTTTTGTTTTGCCTGATAGTCTTAGGAATAGTTTATGGAGCTACTTGTGTCTAAAATCCAAAATTCCCATATTTTTTAAAGGGAGAGGAAAAGAAACACACACTTGTAAATTATTTTTCCCAGCTGTAATAAGGTGCCACTGTGACTGATTTACAAGGTAACAAAACGAGTGGTTTGAGAGTAGGTAGCTCGAACTAGCTGGGAAATGGGAACCTTGCTATCTGATAGCTGGATGATGTAGATGAAGAACACAAACACCCCCCAAAAAGAGGCTGTTTTTCTCACAGTTTTTTAATTTGAATAATTTTTTTCCCTTTGTTTTTTGTTTTGTTTTGTTTTTGTTTTTTGTTGTTGTTTTTTTTTTTTTCAATTGTTAATAGTTTTTACAGTATAATTACCTTTGATAATTAGGAATGAAAACATAATAAGCTTGCATCCAGATCATTTTTTTCTCCATAAGAGTCAGTATAATTTTCTTGATAATGGCACATGACCATTTCTCTGTCTTTCCCCAGGTCATAGTGAGTAGCCGACTGAATCCTCTGGCACCTGAGTTTGTTCCAAGAAAGTAGTGTTGATTTCACAAGCAGATTGAAATAGCATAAATTCTGGGAGAGAAACTCCAAGCTTTATGTCAACTTTTCATTTTGTATTTTAAAAACCTGTGTATTCTGAGTGAAGTGGGGAGTGTCATGATAAATTGTCTGAGGTGTCAATTCCCTTAGCCTCTAGCTCAGGGAATGTTTCTGAATTGTTTGTTGATGCCTAAGTGTAGCTGAAATAGATTTCTCTTTTATAATTCTGAATTAAGCATCTTTTTAAATCGTACAAGCTCACCTGAACCCTAGTCTTTTCTTGTTACAGGTGCTTGTACAAAAAAAAAAATTTCTGTTTTTGGTTTGTTTGTTTTTTAAGTTGTGCATTATTTGCTGACTGATTGTCTATTGTGGTAAGATGTGGGCATTGTACCACAATTGTTTGCCTGAGCTTTTTATGCACATCCTTTGTATAGATAGTTTTCTTAAGTAGGTAAAACAAAAACAGATTTTTTAGCTGTAAAATAGTTACCCTTTTTGGGGGGTGGCAAGTAGGTTTTGAATATCATGGAAGTGAAAAAAAAGAGAAAAATCTTTCCTTAGCCTTGTCATTTGCTACATGTAAATAAGTTGCTTGGGTTTTTTTTTAATCGAGAATGATTGAAGTGAAGGATTTTATCATCTTTTTTTTTTTTTATTGAGATTGGTGTATGTGTAGGATTTTATGATTTATTTTTCATTTTCCAGTCCAGCTCTGTTCTTAAATTACATTGTCTCACGTAGAAAAAAAGCTGCAAATTTGATTCAGTTTTCAAGCTGTTAAAGCATTATTGTCTTTTTAAACAGACCTCCCGTGCCTCCCACTTTCTGTTCAAACCCCAGCCTCTCCATGTCTCTCTCTAATCTCTTTGTTTTTTTATGAGTAATCTAGACATCTATATCTTTTTATCTATGGACCAACATGCACCATGTACAGCCCATTTTGTCTCTATTTTTTTTTTTTTTTTTTTACTGTTTTCATTAAATTCTATCAATTCATTTAAGAATGTTAGCGTATGCCACCCGTATACATTAGAATCTATTTGCATGGTTATATTTGAGTTGTTAATTATAATCTCCCCATAATTTTTCAAATCCCCCAAGAATTTTTGTGAAATCTCCCTATATCTAAAACTTAGAAATCGGGAGGTCTGTGTACACACACCAAACAAAGGAATGTATACGTCCATCTCAGGAATTCAGGAATTCTTTTTAACCATTTTTGTTGTCCATAATTCCAGGTCATATTTGAAAGAAGGATAAGAGTTCATGGCTCCACTTTTGTTTCAAACATTTTCATTTCAGGGTGACTCGAAAAGCATTGTTTACGTATCAATTTAAATCGCATTTTTTCTAATGTTGGAAGATTTTTTTTACAAGATTTAGTTTTAATGGTTTTCAAACAGCAACCTAGGACAATTACTCCTGGTTCTTTTTATACCTTTTTGTCATTAAGACTGTGGAATAGCTTTTTGTTTTCACATGAAGAGTTTGTTTTCAAAATGAGATACGAGCCAGTGTTAAAAAGATTAAGACATGTCTTACATTGTTGTCATATCTGTGTCTTTCAGGTTTCAGTGAAAAAAAGGAAATAATCAAAAAGCATTGATTACAAGAGAAGTCCCCCTTCCTCCCCCTCCCCCTTTTTCTTTTTCTTGTCATCTTTGTTGGATTTGACATATTTTGACTTTTTCTCATAAGTAGAATCATGGCTTCTGTCTCACCTTGAAAACAAACAATTCATGCAGTTTTGTTTTGATGTGTATTTTTTATAGCTCATTTTTAATTGATAGTCTTCATTCTCTGCATAAACCATTTCTCACAACTTTCACTGTCAAATTCCTGTTGAGAATTTTGAAGCCTTTTTTCTTTTTTTAGTTTCTCTATTATTTAATTTTGTTTTTGTCTGGGTGCTGCTGAGATAAAATGTGAAAAGTTAGCAGATAGTGATAGATCTATGATCAAAATGAATTTTTTTTATGGAAAAAATATTAAGGGCTTGTGAAGAATTATATTACTTTACAGCTGATGAAATTTGACCTCCGTGAGTTTTCCTTCATTTTTTTTTTTTTTTTTTAATCCACTTTTTTATCATATTGATATTAATGTCTCCCCTGAGCTGTGTGGTGAAGATTTTGTGATGTTATTATAGTCAGCTGTTCAAAAATTTTACTTCAAAATATTTTTGTTTTTTTGTCTGGTTTTGTTTTGTTTCGCGTTTAGAAAGTTTCTCCTTTAACCTTAATATGCACCATCTCCATAAGTTTTCCTGTTTTGAAAAGGACATACTTTGTTTTTGTGTTGCTGTCATTTCAGAACTTTGTATTGAAGTGATGGGGGATAGCCTTATTGATATTGATTCCCTTTTTTTCAAAACTTACTCTTTGATCAGATGTTTTTAAAAGTCTTGCCTGTGGTCAGCACTTTTGTTAAAGTTTTTAAAACAATTTTGACAAATGAGTGAATGGTCCATAAATTGAAATGGAATGGTGTTGAGAAGATAAATGTGGCATTCTGTTTGTAAATATGTAGAAAGGTCACATCAAGTGAGCTATTTGGATATGTAACTATGAAATGATTGTGCAGAGTTAAAAATGTGCTGAGCTTGATCTAAATTGAAGACTGTTGAAGCTTCTGAAGGAAGAGGGAACTGAAACACTGCATTTTGAATGATTAAACATCCAATGTTGCTTTCCCTCGGTTCATTTGAAAGCTTTAACATACTTCATTTCTTTCTTTTTTTTTTTTGCTATGCTTGGTTTTGGTAGAGTTTGTCTGAGGTACAATGGAAAGACATTTGTTGAGTCATGTGATTTGTTTTACTGGGTCGGTCAGGACAGACTTTTTTCTAAAAATTCCCAAAAACCTTAAATTCATCAATGTGTTCATATTTAATTAACATTTGACAAATTAAGCTTGGGAATCAACATACATAATGTGGTGTTTGTGTTTCATGGATGCTTTCCTGAAGATGTGCCAGGAATTAAGCCTCTGTTTTCCAGCCTTGTACATTCACTTAGGGCTACTTCTGATGTGTCTTTTCAATGATATTAATATTATTGATCTACAAGATTATCATTCTTTAGGTGTTCCAAGAGAGTGGCCTGAAAGACAGAGGTGGTTGTTGCATGTGCTGTACTGGTCATTTATCTGTACTTTTATTCAAAGATAATAACGGAAATACTTTGCTTATGAACCCTGAGGTACCTGAACTTTCATGTAAAGGCAAACCAACTGACTGGTTTTAACAAGACGGGGCAACAGCTCACTCATCCAGAATGTCAATGGAAGGTTGATTCCTTTTTGTTTTTGTTTTCCCTGCCCTAGAGCAAAAATCCCATATCCCAGATGATTTGAAGAACACTTTGCAGTCAAGGTTGCCCAAAGTGTTAGCAGTTCTGTAAACATAGCTGCCAGATTTCCACTAATCAGCCGATTTCCGTTATTTTGGGTATTTTCTATGGCTACTGGTGCACGTCATCAGAGCTTTTGAGGTAAATATTATGTCATATCTATTAAACCTTGTGAAGTTCCTCCTTTTTCCAAAGTTTTTGGAATCTTTCCTCCTTTTTGTGAAATTCCCTATTGGCAGATATGGTAAAAGGGAGGCCAATTTCTTTAAAAGCCTTTAGCAGTGCACTGACAAAAACCAACACCACATGATGTATGCTTCGTCCATCATTGATTTTGGCAAATAATTATTAAATATGAACACACTGATCTCAATTAAATTTGTTTTAAGGAAAAGTTAAATTTTTTTTGTGTGATTTTTATTAAAATGTCTGCTTATTCTGACCTGACTTATATACCTGTTTGTTCCTAAAACCTTGCTCTTTCATCTCATTGCTGTACAGAGTTGTGAACATATCAATGAACCATATCTTTATCCAGGGTGATGATGAAAGCATTTAGCTGCTACATTTTATAAACTTTAACCTTAAATTCATGATGTTTGGTAACATTTGACGGACAGCAAATTGCATCTGACTAACAGCAAAAATCTCTCATTGCTTTATTGATAATTCTTGTTTACAGAAATCGTTAAAAATAAAACATTCTAATTAAGAGTTCTTTTTTGCAATTTCATTCCATTTCAGAAAATAAGTTCTCACTTTGTGAATTTCCATTATAGTTAGCTGCCTTATTCTTTACATATTCATGATAAAAAACCTCCGAAAAATTTTAAGGTGTGAGCAATTCCATCAAAAGAACAAAATCTTATGTTGTTCAGGTCATGAAATCCAGTTTAGCTTCCTTAAATGATAAAGATAATTTACATTAAACATAAAAACCAATCCGTCTTCAACAGAGGGCTCTCACCTCTGACATTGTTTGCTTTTCACAGTTTTTCAGCATTGCAGTTTGATGTTTTCCATACAAGTGTGAAGTTTTGACTGCCATTTGTTCCAATGATGCATGGTGATCTGTGGTTTGTTTGTCACTGTAATGAGATTTCAAAATTTCATTCCAATCTATGTGCTCAAATATGTTTGTTTTGTTAATGGTGTGTCTTTCTGAATATTTCTTTCCTTATGTGCTCTGAAAGTTTCTGACATTTGGTATGTGGCCACAATAAAATTGCTTATGTTGAAGTGGAGGCAATAAATTTGTCTCCTATTAAAATTGTAAAAAGGAGTTCCTCATTCTTTTTTTTTTATGTACTTTCAAATTTTAATTTTTGGTCCATCTGGGCATTGTTTGAGGTCCTAGTTAGTCCTTCTAAATTATATTACCACCATTTGGGTCTTCTACTTTTCTCCTCCTCCTCCTCCTCCTCCTCCTCCTCCTCCTCCTCCTCCTCTCGTGTGTCCTGTTGTAGTCTTCAGTTATCAGTGGTTATCCCCTAATTCCATGCTGTACATAACTCCAGGGTCACAAGTTAAACATACTTTAGTACACTAAGGGGGTTTAAAGATACAAGGTCTTCCTGGACCAGGAGATGTGATATTTTCTGTCATTGTAAATTATCCCTCTGTAGTGTTATGTGTTTTAAGAGATATATATTTTTAGTGTAAATTATAATCTCTTTGGTATTTATGGGCTGATCTGTTCCCTCTTTGAACTAATTCTATCATCTTACTTTCCTCTGGGCTCCTCTATGATGTCTTTCGTGTGTCGTGGGGCCAAAATAAAAAAAGCAGGAATTAACAAACAAAACAAAACCAAAAAGTACTAACTACTTCTTCTACTACTACTACTACTACTACTACTACTACTACTACTACTACTACTACTACTACTACTACTACCTACTACTACTACCCGTACTACTACTACTACTACTACTACTTCTACTACTACCCGTACTACTACTACTACTACTACCCGTACTACTACTACTACTACTACTACTTCTACTACTACCCGTACTACTACTACAACTACTACTACTACCCGTACTACTACTACTACTACTACTACTACTACTACTACTTCTACTACTACTACTACTATTACCACTACCCGTACTACTACTACTACTACTACTACTACTACTTCTACTACTACGGGTGGGCGGTTGGTGGGCGCCTCTGGTGGCCACTTCTCCACTTCTGTTTCGTTTAATTCCTTTCATAATGAAGCTATTGTCTTACTTTTTTTCCTTTTTCTTTTGTCCTGGGTTTTTGTTTGAACACTTTTATTTCGCAATTGTTGTTTGTTTGTTGTTTTGTTTTGTTTTGGGGGGGTGTGTTTTGTTTTGTTTTTGTTTGTTTTTTGTCGTTTTTTGGGTTGTCAGTAGTCATTCCCTGTTTCTTGCCTTTTGGTGCACATGTAAGTTCCAATGGTCACAACTTAGACACACTAATTTGTACTTTTGTACACAAAAAGGGGGTTTTAAAAAATATATATTAGGTCTTCCTTGACGATTATGCTGTTACGTGTGGTGGCCAAAGTGTTTTGGTCATGTTTCAACCGTCGAAGACTTTTCCCCCGCCATTGTCCCTTGTGAGCTCAACTTCTATTTCATATCTTTTCGTTAGAACTGTCTTACTTTTCTTAGGGGACTGTTGGTGGGTATCCCAGGTCTCTGGTGGCACTTCTACTTCTGTTTATCTTTTACACTGAAGCTATGGTCTTAATTGTTCCCCTTTTCTGTGGTGTCCTGTTTTTGTTGTTTTGTTTACGACTGAGTGGTCACCCCTCAATCCGTGCCTTTAGGTACATAATTATCTGCAGGGTCACAAGTTAAACGTGCACAGTATTTTTGTACACAAATTGGGTTTAAGATCCTGGATCTTCCTGAACCATTATGCCGTTGTGAATGATGGCCATTGCTTATTTGTAAATCATCTCTGGTGGTGTCGATATGTGTTTTGAGAGATTATATTTGTGTAGATCATCTCCTTGCTGTTAGTGGTTTGATCTGTTCCCTCTTTGAACTCCTCCTATCATTCTTCTTTTCCCTGGGCTCCTCTGTGACCCTCGTGTGTGGTTGGGCCCTAAAACCTCCAGTAAACAAACAGTTCTTAGCCGAGTCTTTTGGGCGATTCGATTATTTAACTAAAGGTCTGTTGTACCCGCGATAAAAATGAATAGCAAAAATAGTATAGACACAGTGCCGAGGTGAGTCAAAGCCAAAGAGAGAAAGGAGAAGAAAAAAACCCGCGATAGTGGAGTCATCGAGGACTGTTTGTTTGGGGGTTTGTTTGTTGTTCTTTGTTCGTTTGTTTATTGGGTTTTTTTCTTTCGTTCTTCTCGTTTTGTCTTTTTTTTTTTTTTTAAATCATTTTGGTACATCCTGCGTGATCCAATTCTTACTTTGTACCCTTCCTAATCCTAATTCTATGTGCTGTATCTTCTTTTCTTATGGCTGATCAATTGCTAATTTTAGACTTAAAATGAGTCGTACAGCAAAGCTGTTTTCTGCATCTGACACTTGCATGCCCACCGCCAATTGCAGTGGAGAGCAAGTCTGGGGGAAATGTGACTGGAATACATTTGGAATCCCCCCCCCCCCCCCCCTTATTTGCTTTAACACTTTTACTTCTTACTCGTTTCCATTAATTTCCAAAGTTACAGTGGTTCTACAGATTGCTTGAAAGAAAAAAAAAAAGTCTTACAATTAATTATGTACCTATATTTTTATAAATTATCATTTTGATTTTATCACAGGAACGTTTCATACAGCAAACGACCACAATGTCCTGCGATAGACCTTTAATTTAATTGTTAATGCAATGTTGTTGTTTTTTCTTTTCTTTAGCCAATGTAGATGTTGATTGAATTATGAATTTCAGAAGTAGACGAGGAAAGTTTTCAATCGATGCATTTTGTCCTTAAAGAAATGAAATCGGTACACCCCTCTGACAACACTTTTTCTACTATTGATTTAGGAAATGTAGATGAATATTTTGTACCAACACGCTCATCCTACCAATCATGTGTGTTTCGGGGAGAGGAGGGGAGGGGTTTACAAAAACAAACTAACAAAACAAATATGGTAGCAGACAGTGCTATGTACCGTGTGCTACAGAGAGAAAGAAGAAGTTTATCCAACACACATGGCCTAGTTTACTTCTCCAACCTCTGCCCTGCCAGGGCTTCTCAACTCCGTGTGTCGGATGCTTGGACGCCATTGTTGTTCCGGAGCAGCCCAGTCTCATTCAGCCATTCAGCTCTGTGTGCATGGTGCGTCTGCGGAGGGTTTCTTCACTGCCGTCTGTGGATTGTTTTTTCTCCTCCTCCTCCTCCTCCTCCTTCTTCATCTTCTTCTGCTGCTGCTGCTGCTCTTTCTCCTCCTCCTCCTCCTCCTCTTCCTCCTCCTTTTTTTGTCTGTGTGTTTGTTTGTTTTTACAGAGGAGGGGGCGTTTTAATTTTGTTTGGCCTGCATCATACTTGTGCTGAAAGGCGGGTGCTAGAGAGTGTGTGTCGTTGTGTAAGCAATTCACTGTTTTTGTGGCCAGACCGTGCCACAGACAAATGCTGCAGAACACTGGATCGACGACCCCTCGGTCACGGGAAGACCATCGACGACAGCACGGTCACAGCGCTCGTGTTAGAAACGGTCACTGTGCTCATGGCACGTGGAAGCAACTTCTTCTTTTGTTAAACTGACATACTCAGCTGCTGTGCCGAGTATAAACGAGTGGAAGCAATACATAGTGAATTTTATCCGGACAGCGGGCTTGCGGCCCACTCTTTTCGATTTCCCAATACATTGTGAATTTTATCTGGACAGCGGCCTTGCGGCCCACTCTTTTTGATTTTCAACTGTCAAGGATTCTTTTACGAGCACAGGACCTCTTTGTTTATTCTCCATCTTCGATAGGACCAGTTGCCCGATCCCAACCCCTACTTAAGACCTGGATAACGTTATTTTTTATTTGTTTCGTTTCGGTTTTTTTTTTTGGTTTTTTTTTGTTGCTGTTGTTTTGTTTGCCTTTTCATGGGACTTGAACCCGTGGCTTTTCAGTTTGAGAGGTGCCTGTACCTCTATATCACGAGGGAGTGACAACCGACCAGAAATTGACTGGAAAGATTTTCGTCGGTCATAGGACTCAAACCCGGGACCTTTCGCTTGAGAGGCGACCGACCACCATACCTCTCTGTCACGTACTTCAAACAATATCACACACACGTATTAACAATATACCCTCTAGAATACATCAATAGAAGCTGCTGGAAGCTGGGTCGTCAAAGGGTGTCACCCGAAACGTCCAGTGTCCTTGTCTTTTGTTAAAACGGAAGCTTCCATACTCCCTCCACGGTGTTTCTCCCTGCCAAAAGTTAAAAAGCTCGGAAGGGGCCGGCACGGAGAGAACGACATTTTATCTCGTCTTGTCACTTATCAATCCCCTCAGTGCAATCCTTGGTTTTTAAGAATGGCAGACGGATTTGATGCAGGTAAAATGATTGTCTAGCATTGGGAAAGAGTGTCTAAAGCGTAACTGAATGAAAATCTTAATGACTAAAGGAAGATAGGTAGATTAGGTTAGCACATGAGGGAATAGGATACAATTGTAGGAACAACTTCAACTGGTCCAGTTATTTGTACAATTATTGAAGAAACACACAAAAAATAGACAGATAAAGATGATAGATCAAAGAGAAAGAAATATACGGATGGAGGCTGGAGGGTAGGAACGATTGAGGACGGGTAAACGATGTTCTTGTGTTAGAGAAAGAGAGAACTGCTTTGTGGCTAGCGGCGGAAGTTTGGGACAATATCATCGCCCTATGAATAAACTGTAACAGTTAGTCTAACAATCCTTGTGCAGCAATCATCATCCACAAATTTTGTTAAAATAACTAGTAGTGGTTATTCCTACTATAGAAGCTTTTCCTACAATAATAATAGTACTGGAAGAAAATAGTGAAGAGAAGGTCCGGAAAAAAACAGTTGAAGTTGGATGGAGGAAAATGGTGAATAAAAAGACAGTTAAAGAGAAAGAAAAGACAAAGCTGCTTTGGGCGCAGAGTTGTAGTTTGTGTACTAGGCTAATTACTGCCCAAACAATCATGAGACTTGCCGAAGTGCAAATTAACAATGCAAAGCTTTTTGTGCAACAAAATACAGGATTCATTCGATAATTGGATACGATAGGAAAAAATAAAAAATAAGATGGATCTAGCTGGGGGCCGAACTCTTATCATTCTCTCTGCTTGCAAACCCAACACTCTACCACTTCGACCACAGCGTCGGATACTTGTGAGCAATACATAATTGGAACCAGAATTTTGGCTAAAATTTGAATAACTGGACCAGTTATTCATACAATTGTACAGATAACCACTCCACTAATTTCACGGCAGAGAACAGGCTGTCTGCGAGGAGAGTGCTGCTCTGCTTTTCTGCAGTGGGTTGATTATTTTGCCCTGCCAAGGGTGTGCATGTCATTTTTGTGGAATGTAAAGGGTGTTAAAAAGCGGACAGTTGTACGAATAACCGCGTCCTAAAAAAAGAGATGAGTGTCTTAGTCATAATAAATTTTTTGTTTCTCAGACTCCTCTGACTGAGACACCTACAATGTTACATCCAACATCCTCTCACTCTTGCTGAAACTTTTTTTTTGTTTTTGTTTGCAAATTTATTGTATTTTTCCAACTGAAAAGTAAAAAAATAATGTTTAGTGCTCTTAATTAATCTGGAAGTGTAACTGTACAGAAAACCGGTCTGCAACCCGAGATCCCTTTCGATCTCTAGACTAAAGTCGATGTCATAGTCATGTGACTTCTTTTGTGGAATCTCATTGGCTAAAGCATCAAAATTGATACGGTGACTCAAGAGGTGTGTAGTGTGTTAAATTCAGGTGCAAACAAGCTCCCAACCGAACCTTTCCCCGTACACTAGCTTTGATGTGTATAGACATCTCCCGCAGTTAAAGGTTGGTTTTGAAGTGGTCGTATTAACTTTTCTCCCGCAACACTTGGGTTAACATGATGAATTGTAATTTATATGGGTAGGACATAGGGTTTTATAATCAGCCATGACGTTCACAATAAATGCCTGGAACTTTATGGAAATGAGAAATTTTAAACTTTTTAAATAGGTGAATTAGTTGTACTTTTGTTGTGGAATTGTCCTCACCAGACTTTTTTGTCTGAAGAAGAAATAGTTTCTTTTGTCAATAATTTTTTTGTTTGTTTCTCTCTCACTAGAGGCAGGTCAGGATCACTATCTTGAAGATGTACCTGTGAAAATGTTGCTGGGCGGTGTACTTCAAACCGAATATGAAAATGCCAACATACATTTGAACTACACAGCTGGAGAGGTTGGCAACTGACAATTTTACAAACACACAATCAATACAGTTGAGCACATTTATAAAGAACTGCCGGTTTATAAAGAATTGATTTTTAAAGTTCGTTGTTAAAAATCAATACATTATTCCTGCCTGATATTAAGAACTACTGATACAAAGCACTCCTTGTCTCAAGCTGTTTTTTATGTAACCTGTCACACAGGTTTACACAGCCTACTTAGTATAGTTGTTGGTTATCTAACAGTATTCTTCTTCTACCGC
>JBCIKM010202176.1:2500-12763 GCA_039654465.1 Melibe viridis | reverse complement strand
TATTATTATTATTATTATTATTATTATTATTGTTATTATTATTATTATTATTATTATTATTATTATTATTATTATTCATCCAGCTTATAAGGCTTCATAATAATATTATGACCTTTTTTTTCCTTCTGTCAGTGACAAAAACAACAGTTCATTTTGTATGAACATTAGAAGTAAACATTAATCAATAACATTCTCCAAAACAAGTTTTAAGCCACCAACAAAAGATGAACAACAAAACCCAGAAAATTAAAGCAAACAGCGTCCAAAAACAAAAAAAGGTAAAAAAACAAACAAACGAACCGACCAAAAATTAGAAAAAACAAAACAACAAACAACATACTGACAACCGCAGAGATTAAAGGTGAAAATAAAATTGGATTACGGCTAAAAAAAAAAATGTGAAGGATAAAAAAAAGGTAAAAAAATTATGGGAAAGCTATGCATTATCCCTCTCGGAACTTGAATGTTGACGAAAAACAACCCTCAGGTGCTTTGTAGAAATAGCGCAAAATTACATAAATTTTCCTAAGATCTGTGTAAAATAATACCTTTATGACGTAAAATGGAATAGGAGGAAAGTGCAGGAGGAAACAAACAAACATAAATTAAAGGGCGTTACATGAAATGGAGTGACGGCAGCCGATTTGATTTGTTAAAAAAAAAAAACCCCAAAAAAACAACCAAAATACTGAAAAGGTTTTGAAAGAAATATAGTACATTTTGTCAGCCTTCGATGCAAACTTCTACTTTGTCCTAATTACACTCGTTTAGGTCCTATTAATTCGCTCTTTCTCTGTCTTTTTCTCCGCGGGAGTCCCCTTTTCCGAGCCATTTTCGTGTCAGCATGGCAATTTTTACCGGATTGTCTCTCGTGCTTCCAGGCATTCCTCCTGCAGGTGAAGGTAAGAAAGGCATTTTTAAGGTGTTTTACGGATAAACGCGGGACAAAAAGTGGAGAAGACAATGTTTTGACTATATCCCGCCGGCCAGCTGATAGATGGGAGCCATTTTTTTGCAATGATCATAGGAAGTCGCCTGTGAGAAATAGGAGACGACGGAGAAAACGAAAGATAGATAGAAAAAAGAGGAGGATTTGGGAGTTGGAGAGGGAGGAGAGGGTAAGATGAGGAGGACAAGGAAGAGAAGGAGGAATTTTACGTTGTGGGTTTTTTTTTCAGTAGCCCTATTGGTATCGCATTCACATCTTGTCTTTGGAACTCAGAGAATCAGAAGCATAACAAAGGGCTCCATATTACAATCTCTTTGTTTGAGGAATGAATAGAGGATTGCAGCATGAGTCCGCATCATTTTACAGTAAACAACCAGGTATCCGGGGGCGGGAGTGGTGGGGAACACATCGAATTTAACGGAAGAAAAGTATTCCATGACTTTTTGTTTCCCATTTTGTGGTTCTAAACAGCGTCATTTCTAATTTATGATGTGGACCAGACGTCAGAGATACACAGAGAAGAGAGAGAGAGAGAGAGAGAGAGAGAGAGAGAGAGAGAGGGGAGAGAGAGAGAGAGGTAGGGAAGAGAGAGTGATGGAGATAGAGAGGGGAGAGAGAGAGAGAGAGAGAGAGAGAGAGAGAGAGAGAGAGAGAGAGAGATCTGTTAATTGGAGGTTTTAGGGCCCCACAACACACGAAGGTCATAGAGGAGCCCATAGGAAAGCAAAATGATAGATTAGTTAAAAGAGGAAACAAATCAAACCACAAACAGAAGAGAGATGATTTACATTAAGAAATAAATATTATTTCTCAAAACGCATATCAACGACACCGAGAGATGATTTACAATGACAAAAAATATCATCTCTCACAAAAATAAGCAATGGCCATCATTCTTGACAGCATAATAGTTCAGGAAGACCCAGGGTCTTTAAACCCCCTTTGTGTACAAAATTACTCAGTACGTTTAACTTGGAGCGAGAGAGAGAGAGAGAGAGAGAGAGAGAGAGAGAGAGAGAGAGAGAGGGAGGGAGGGAGGGAGAGGAGAGAGAGAGTGATGGAGAGAGAGAGAGAAAGAGGAGAGAAAGAGAGTGATGGAGATAGAGAGGGAGAGAGGGGGGCTTGGAGTGGAGGGAGATGGTAGGAGAGTGGATAGATGGGATTTTTCCGGCAAAATTTTTAACTTAATAATCTGTTGCTCGAAGTCCTGCTCCATCATTGTTACATTTGCTTTACAACAATACGTGCGTAAGTGACAATGTTGTACGGGTGGTGTGGAAAAGGAATACGCAATGTGAAGTCAGATGACCATTATATCTTCTCTGACCACCTATGAACCACCTTGATTCATATAATACTCAACGCTGAGCTTAAGGGAACCAGAAGAAGAGATTCGAGTTAGCTCTATGCCAACCATAAAAGTCCAGTTTGGAGTAGTGTTTTGTAAATATTATGGTAGACAACTTTCTGTCATTACCTTAACTACCACTATGCCATAAATATTATGTACAACAATTTATGGAGAAGCTAAATTTGGGGTTGACGATTTTGGTGGTAATTCAGACAACAGACGCGACCCATGAATATTTTCATGACATTCTATTGTTTTAACTATTTTTTTTTAAATCACTTAAGGCTCGTTTTCTTCTTGAGGGCATGTTAGCCCATTAGTCCTCGGACGTCAGACTTCCATGACGAAATAAACGATTAGTGCCACACTATCCTGAACATTTTTGTGTTCTTTTCTCGGGTAAAAAATAGATAAATAAACAAAAAGAAAAACAAAAAAAATATTACCCCACTTTGCTCACTTTACCCATGTGTGAATTGGTTTTTGGCCTCAAGAACAGCACTGTCTTTGTTTGCAAACATACTAAATTATGCTCCCCATCAGAATCCAAACCCTGTCGTATTTATTCTCTTTAGCTGCTTACTGGGGGAGGGGGGGGAGGGGGTGTGGATATTGTGAAGGAAGAGGCTAGCCGTCCGAGACCGCCAGTCTCGCCCTCCTCAAGTACCGTACGAGTAGACTTCTGGTCAAGCCGTCCTTTAGCACGACTAGACTGACAGTCTCCACGTACTTTTGATGACTTTACTAACAAAAAGTCGAAAATAATGTTTTGCAGGTAAATGAAATCTTTGTTTGTTATACCTTAAGTAATTAGCTGGCAATTGATTGAGGGAGAATTGATACATTTTTGTATGGCCAGGCTACCTTTGGTACTGTGGTTTCCCCCGTAACGGACAGTACTGACGCGAAGCCAACCAAATTAGCGCTTCATTTGGCGGACAAGTCTAGACGATTCGAGTGTACTGTTTTGCACGATACAATAACTTTATGTAATTTGAAATGCCACACAAAATAATTACCAATGAAATGTTGCAGATGAAAATTACTTTTTTTTTAATTTATTAGAGAGAAGAAGAAGGAGGAGGAGGAGGAGGAGGAGGAGGAGGAGGAGGAAAAGGAGGAGACACAGGTCGGAATCGAAACCGGTCCCCTCACACTCAACGTGCAAAACCTAACCCACAGAGCCATGTGACCGTTGGTGAAAATGCAGAAACAAAATTTATAAACCTTAATTCATCGATCACAGACGATTGTTCATTCTAAATGGAATGAATGAACTGTGATGAGCAGTGAATAATAAATGATATTTATCAAAATAATTCCATTGTCGATTAAAAAGTCAAAGGGTCAAATAAGTACGTGTAGACTCCTGGGCTAGCCGTCCTTAAGTACGGCTAGACCACCAGCATAACCGTACTTAAGGACGTGTCGACTCCAGACTAAGCCGTCCTTAATAAAGTACGACTATCCGCTTCATGGTGATGTTGTCAGCTGTGAATATGGTAGCTATCTATGTCTCTTTCAAAAGATCAGTACTTTTAATCCTGAAGTCAAGGTTTGTTTGTTTGTCTGTTTGTTTGCTTGTTTGTTCTTTTTTTTTTTTTGTATAGGGGGGGAGGGGGTTGGAGAGTTTATGTTGTTATTGGGTTTGTTTATATGTTTGTTTTAATGAATTATACCTAACTATTGTAGATGCACACGAACTAACGGGTTCAACTTCTCTCACGCACGTATTTTTTTGGTGCCTCGGCCAAGTAGGTAGCTCAGTTACTTTTGGCTACCACGCTCTCGTGCCGCTCCTCTCAATGAAAATAGACCCGTTTATGCTAAGATATCTGGCAGGTCGGATAAGAAAGAATGATATTATTTTGTCTCGGGTAGGGGGTCAGTGACAGGCCAGAGCGCTTTGGTATGAGATGACGGGGATAGAAGGGACTGCGATTGATAGAGTCTAACTTTTGAGAGAGAGAGAGAGAGAGAGAGAGAGAGAGAGAGAGAGAGAGAGAGAGGGGGGGAGGGAGAGAGGGAGGGAGGGAGAGAGAGAGAGAGACAGACAGACAGACAGAGAGAAAGGAGAGAGAGAAGCGAGAAAAGACAGAGAGAGAGGGAGGAGAGAGAGAGAGAGAGAGAGAGAGAGAGAGAGAGAGAGAGAGACAGACAGACAGACAGACAGACAGAAGCGAGAGAAGATAGAGAGAAAGACGGAGAGAGAGAGAGAAAGAGAGAGATACAGAGAGACAGAGACAGAGAGAAAAGAGAGAGGGGGAGTACAGATGTTAAAATTTACATTTTGTCAAAGTAAAAGCCAGATTCGAACTCATTCATGAGGTTCCATCTCAGTCATGAACTCAGGATCAACTGAATTTATAACAACGGCTCTTATGACTATAATAAGGCACTTAAAGAAATCTTCCGAAATTTACCATCGTTTTACGTGATCTAATATTAATGGGATTTGTTTCCCTCTATGCTGCTGAAGACTTTGTTGGGGTTTTTTGTTTGTTTTGTTTGTTGTTTTTGTGTGTTTTGTTTGTTGTTTTTTTGTATTGCCGCACTTTGGCACAGCTTAGACAACGATTCATCGCAAATCCCAAAAATGGTACCGTTGGAATAGTTTGTTATGGATTCCCCCCCTTAAAGTCTGTTAGCTGCATCAACAGTACTTGACGCGATGCAACTCACTGGATTATCTATCTATACAATGGATGCTT
Organism: Melibe viridis; assembly: GCA_039654465.1. Classification (NCBI taxonomy): domain Eukaryota; kingdom Metazoa; phylum Mollusca; class Gastropoda; order Nudibranchia; family Dendronotidae; genus Melibe; species Melibe viridis. Next base: position 7,752 of record JBCIKM010202176.1, on the reverse strand, counting down.
TCCACTGCCTCTGCATTTAGCAACTTTCTGTTTCTCGGTATCACTCCCCAACTATGTCTATGTCTACATACGTTTGTTGTGTGCAGGTGCTTCATAGCTCCATTGGTTGGCCAGGTGTTCGACTCAATCCATTTAGCTTTACCATGGATGGACAACATGGGTGATTCCTTTGGGAGTCGGGCAAAAAGGCCTGATCAAGTCAGTATCTTATGTCTTATACCCTTCTTGGGTGCCTACAAGTAAAGATTTAAAAAAAAACAGATTCAAATTCTATTTTTCGTCCAGCAGTGGAAATTTGCTTTTAGAGTCTGTCCAAGGGGAAGACTTGGACAACCCAGGCGTCAGCAGCTGCAAAGCAACACCGCAGTGTGGTTGGCACCGTGACACCGGCAGGAATCGAACCTACGCTGTTTAGCAATGGAGTCCGACGCCTTACCAACTGAGCCATCTAGCCCAAGCTAAGGCTGTGACTCTGAGGGCAAGGCCAGTTATGATTGTGTGTTTCTTTATTAGGACCGTGGTCACCAGAAGCTATAGGACCGGCGGTCTGGGGATGTGGTGAAGCAATATGCCAAACTGTGATGGTTAATAAATCAAAGTGATACCCTTCATTGCTGCTCCGCTCCACTCGCATGAATCGCGAACTTCACGTTGACTTCTCTCGCGCCATATACTACCAAACTAACCAACACACTCCTGTGTGACTAGAGCCTTAACCAAGTCTCCCTGGTGTCTGGGCTCAAGGGGCGCCAGCTGAGCCCCGTATTCCCTAGGTAGTTCCGGTCCAACTTTATTTGTGCTGGTCAAACCTCCTACCGGCGTGGCTCCTTTGATACATACACCAGAAAACTACGTGGCTCTAGCTACGTCTCATCCTTAGCGTTGACCTTTCTCGCCCGATAACAATGATGCGTGATGCACGAGGGTGGCTGATATTCATCTCCTTATTCCCGATGCTGGAGGCCAAAGAGGGGTTGATTGTCTTTATTGTTATATCAATATACGGCTTTCTCTTCACCATCTGTTGTTTCACCTAATAAGTTGGAAGTTTCTCTCATACCGTGGACTCGTATTTTAGAGTGCGCGGTATGTGATTCGTAGATATTCCTTTTGATTTTAGGTCGCTATACATTTTGCCCTTTCAGGTTTGTTATTTTTAATTTTCGTGATATCAGGTTTGTTTATTTGTTCGTTTGTTTGTTCATTTCTTTTATGTTTTTGATAGAAAATGACTCCCAAGTCAGTGAAGGCGCCTGCTAGGTGTAACATTTTTTTTCTAAATATTTGAAAAATTCAATCTTAAAACAAGTGTTTTTACTGAGGGGAAGACTAGGGATCATTCATTAACGTTGGAGGCAGTGGAATAATTATGTTTGTGCCACGCTCGTGGCCATTGGTCAACATTTCTGATTCTTACCTTCAACACGAATACTAGAAATGACTTGCGTCTTTTACAGAGCAACCCCAAGCTGTTTTAATTTCTTGGAGAAAGGAACGTGGAAACCCTCTCAACTTGTTCTGCCCTCTCTCTTGGTCGAGTGCCAATGACAACTGGTCTGAACCACAAATAGTCCCCTGCTGACCATAGCGCCGCGGGTCAAAAGCTCCAACAAATTGCCCAGACCTCCGGGTGAAAAGGTCCATAATATGTCAGTGGAGCTGGTATTGTTTTGTTTGTTTTATTTTTGTTTTGTTATTTTAGGGGGCAAAGGTTGATAAATATAGCAAATAGAGAAACGGTTTCTGTGTCTTTGGGGAGACTTTTCTATTTCTTTAAAGTATTTTTATAGGAATTAATTAACAACCTTTACATTCAAGCTCGTTCCGGTTACAACCGTGTGTGCAGCTAGGTTGGACGCGTTTGATGTGCTCAGCCACCATGGTGCTTTGACGCACTTGAAAGCAATCAAAGGGTGAGAACTCTGAGGGGGAAGTTTTTATCAAGGTCTTTTTTTTTTTGTCGAGGGTTGGCTCAGATCGCAAACACAAAAAAATTCAGACACAAAAAAGAGAAAAGAGAAAAGTTTCATTTCAATTGCACAAAGACTATTATTCGTGGTCATTAGCTTTTCATTTTACTCATTACTGAGCTTTAAATTGTAACGAGCTAATAACAAATACTTCAATTTCATTAGCTTTTTTTTAATGGAAAAGAGCAAGCACAGCAGGGTGTCCCTCTTTTAACTAATTCTATCATCTTACTTTCCTCTGGGCTCCTCTATGACCCTCGTGTGTCGTGAGGTTTTAAAACCGCCAATAAACAAACAAACAAGGGTATTTCGATCGATATTTTTTTCTGCTAAAAATGACTCAGCCTCCGTATTAGCTTATTTTAAAGTTTTTTTTTGGTTTTTTCCCATCAGATTAAATACATTTATAGGTGTCGCAAGCATCATATATCTGCAGGTTAGAATATCTCAAGGGACCTTAACGCTGTCTTTATATCATAACCATATTTCATAACTTTATTACTGTCTATAATTATATTTCAGTATCCAAAGTGATGTTTCTCAATGATTCTGAATTCATAAAGATCGCAAGGTTACAGTGTGAAACTACCGAGAGACTTATCGGAGAAGTCTAAAAGACTGACATTTCTGCACAAAGCTGCCAAAATTTTACTCTGGGACTATTTTACTTTGGTCAGGATGATGTAGTCTATTGTCAAAATATCATTCTGAAGACTATTAATGCCGTCCCCTCCTGAACTGCTCTCGATGCAGTAAATACCATTTGTATAGACACCACACTCTCACTTCTCTCAAACCCGCCCCCCCCCCCCTTGCCCAAACAGGACAATACATCATGATTGTAAACATTTGGCCCCAGACACCCGGAGGATTTTGTGAATCAAAAGCCAATTTTGCAAAACAGACAGTGAGGGATGGGGGGTATAAAACGACCACCTAAAATCAAGGGCTTAGACTCAAGACATTGTGAGGTATCTTTCTTTTTTCTTTTTTTCTAGGAGGAAAAAAAAATTGGCAGGCAAATCCTGGCTAAATGACCTATTGAGCGAAGGGTGAGGCGTCTTTTTTAAGTGCTCTTGTCTTAACACGCTCGGCGTGAGTGGCAAAGCGTGTTTTTGCCGCGGGACGGCCCGATCTCGGACTCACTCTTGGCCCTTGGCTCCGCGCGGTCTGTGGCGTAGGAATACAAAGGTCAACTTGCAGGGGATCTCCCCAATCTGGAGGACACGAGGAACAGGAAGGATATAGTAGGAGAGGATATCGGGTCGACAGGAGGTGGGAAGATGACACTGAGGATCGAGAGAAGCCTAGGAGTTGTAGAGGCATTAAGACGACGAGTATTTTAGACGCGTCGACTAATATCACACCGCCACCACCACCCCCACCCCACCCCCACGCTCTCCCCTCCCCCATCGATATTTAAAAGGAAGGTCACACGTTTGTTTGGATTTAATCTTTTAAGTTTGATAGAGTTGACTGATGAAGTTGTGCTTTCTGTTTTGTTTGTTGGCTGTGTGCTCGGTACGTTTTGGTTAGTTTCCGTTTGGTTTTGATTTTGTTTTCGGTTTCTGTTCGTTTCGTTTTATTTTGTTTGTTTGTTTCGAGGGAGGTTGTTGGGGCGAGGGCTACTTTTTCTTTTGTTGCCATTGTTGTTGCCATCTTTGTTTTTAGTTAACATGTTTGGGGTATTTGTTTGTTTGTTGTGGTTTTTTTTAACTGTTTTTCTTTTTTCTCTTTCTCTTTCTATCTGTCTTTTATTCGATTACTGTAGCAATCAGTATAATTATTTGTAGTATCATTATTAGTATTTTAAGATATTGTTTTTGTTGCTTTTATTGTTCTTTGTTTTTTGTGTGTTTTTTGTTTTGTTTTGTTTTGTTTTGTTTGTTTTTTTGGTCTCCTTTCCTTTTTTTGTATTTTTATTGTCTTTGCTATAGTTCCAATTTTATACTTAATCTAATAAAAGATAGTTCGAGGTGGCCTTATTTGTCAACAACATTTTTTATTCGTTTAGTTGAATTTGTTGTAATCACCCGGACAGGTCAATCCTAACAGTAAGACCAGCTTGTCTACTACAGCAGCTAAAGGTCTGTGATTTACGTCTTTCTAGTGATCAGTGCAACGTATTTTAGTGTCGGGAAATCGTATTTGGTTATACGTATGAACCGAGCAGACGGTCAAACAAAAAAAGAAAATCGTCTATTTATATTGTATTTCACAGCGCCAAAAGCTTATCTCTCGTAAGGATAGCCATCGTCTGGACGTATCAGAATGCTGAAACGGGGGGTACACAGCGAAAATGAAATGCTTGAATCCTGGAGAGAACGTGAAATCTGATAACAGACAATTTGGCCGTGGTCCCTTTGACCCATGGCGACGGAATATGACGACCCGGATCAACCCCGGCACGCACATGATCGATGCCGGCAGCCGTCGTAACCACGGCCTTTGTATTCAAATCTAAGCTAAAATGCAACATTACATGCGCGGTCATCGGTCTCGCGTCACGCTCCGTCACGTTGCCGGCCAATTATCTGGCACACAGCCTGAAAATTGGGACGAGTTTGATGAATAATATGATAATAACCTGGGTGCAAACTGGAAGAGTCAAAGGTTCCTATTTTCAAACCACTTTTTTTGTGTGTGTGCTTTTTGGGGGGTTTTGTCTACGATTTGCTTTATGATGAATTTTTTGGGGCGTTTTATGTGAGTATCGGCTGCTCCCTGGAACTTTAACCTTTCTGGTTCGTGCTTCAAGTTTCTGATGCTCTGTTTGCATTGACATAGATTTCTAAGCGTTTTGAAGTCACACATTAACCCATTTTTCCGTCCGAAGAATATGTCTGTCTATTATATTATGAAGCTTTCTGCTTTAACCCAACTAGTTTCATCTTCTACCACTTAACATTCTATAATTTTTTGCTATCATCCTGCTCTCCTAATTCTTGACACGAACGTGCATTTAGGGCTTATTGCCTTCCATATTATATTGTTTTCTTCAGTCAATATTTCTTCCGTCGCACACGTCTCCAAATCAATCCTGCATTCTTTTATCTGACATGATACTGTCTCAGCGCCTTACTGTAATTGGCCTTCTCAATACCTTAAGTGGCACAAACGTCAAAATAAACGCCCCCATCAAGCGGAGCTTTACCGTCAAGCGTTGACGTGTGTCCGTGACATCCAGAGGGTTAAAAGCGACCCTGGGGAAAACTTATGCCTGTATCATCTGTTTTATAAACATCTCTTTGTTTACCTTGGTGGGTTTAGCCCCCCACGCGC
>JBCIKM010202065.1:0-12763 GCA_039654465.1 Melibe viridis | reverse complement strand
TCTACTTCCAACTACATTGAAAAGATAGTCCATTTATTTCTCTTTATAATGATATATAATATGGTACACTTTTTGTCATAACTCTTAATGTAAGGTAAATTTTTCATAGGGCAACATTGGGGTCTTCCCGCACTCGAAAAACCCCACAGTGCAACTGAGAAAAATCCTTGGCATGGAAAGAGTTAATGAGACTGTTATCAAAATTTCTCACACCTTATTTCTGTTATAAATGTTCAATTTCTCAAGACCTTAGACTCAAGTCACAGTATTTTACAAGAAATTAAACGCATTTTCACACTTATTTCAATTTCAAGATCAGCTGCAACCAACTTTTGAACTTGACACAATACGGAGGATGGTTTTGAACTAAAGCCGATCACAGGAACTGTATTTGTGGACCTTATAGCTGTTAACCACAGAAAACTAATCCTAAAGGTGGCCAGGATATCTCACAACAAAAAGATAGTTGCGATAATAAAATCTCTGTTTTCAAACCACCGCTTCTTTGTAGAAAGGGATGGAAAGAAAAGCAGATGGAGAGCAAAGAATAACTGACTCCCTTAAGGATTTGTACTTGCCTTTATACTTTTTAATATAATATATACACAAAAAAACCAGCCTGAGTTTGAAAACAACCAATGTTTCCTGTATGCAGATGATCTCTGGCTTGCTACCCAGGCCCACATCTTCAAGACAATTGAAGTAAGACTAACCCCTGCCCTGAAAACCCTTATGGAATATTATTCCCGGAATTCATTGAATGCCAACCCGGGAAAAACACGAGTGTGAGCTTTTCACTTGAAAAATAGACATGCCAATAGGAAACTAGACATCTCATGGAGTGGGAATACCTAAGAGAACAATAAATATCCTGTGTACCTTGGCATAATCTTAGATTGCACCCTGTCCTTCTCTCTACACATTAAGAAGATTAGAGCATAAGTGCCCACATGAAACAACCTTTTGAAGAAACAGGCAAATAGCAAAGTGGGAGCAGACTCGGAAACATTCAGAAAAATAGCACTGGCTCTATGCTACTGCTCAGCAGAATATGCCTCACCAGTGTAGGCAAGATCCTGCCATGCCAAAAAGATAGACCCTGAGCTACACACCACCTGCTGCATTATTACAGGGAACCTGAAACTTATATCACTCACAGACCTACACCACCAGACTGGTATTGCACCACCTCACATCTGTAGAGCCACTGCAGCAAAAGTCCACAAACACCTCTCAATGAACGTATCTCAACAAGAAGAAGACTTAAGTCAAGGAAGAGCTTCATGAGAGAAGAAAGCATTCACCCCAATAATACACCTTCAGAGTATTCTCATAGGAGGAGTGAGACAGCCTTATTAACGAGGCTATACAGGACCTCAAAGAAGAACTGCCTTGTGGATTCAAGCTCCATAGGAATGAATGGGTAACACTGAACAGAGCAAGATCAAAGCTTGGCAGAACAGCAAGATCCTTAAATCAGTAGGACCTAGTTGAGACCAGCACATGTTGTTATGGATCCCCAGTGCAGACAATGGAGTATGTCATCAGAGATTGCCAACATGGACCACACTGCACAGATCCTACACCCTTGAAGCAATGGAATGAATCCGGTATTGGCGTGACAAGCAATGGTGATGATATGTAAACTAATTTGGAAAGGTATGGTGTTTTGTTTTTTTGTTTTTTTCAAAGATTTACAGATGGAGCCATAGGCTATGTAATTTTTGTGACATGTCCCAAATATTTTTCAATGTCCTATTCCAATAAAAAAGTTATATGTTCTTCATTTTACAAAGTCTTCTCTTATTAATTTTTGTTTACTCTCTCTATCTTCAGTTTTGAATTGCACTCTCCCGGAGATAAAGAATGGGATAATACTACAGACTGAAATGCCATCATTTAATGGAACAATTACAGTTCTTTGCAGTGATGGATATGAGATTCAATCAACAGGAATGTCAAATTCAAATCTTACTTGCCTGGCAAATGGATCATATGATGGTGATAGCAACTGCACGGGTAAGAAAGAGACTAATAATTACTCTTTATTTGAAAGAAATCAAATTGTGTAAACACATGAATTGGAAACTGGAACATTAAGTTTACAACCCAGTGCTCCTTAAGCTATCCTGGCATTGAGTCAGTAAGTGTAGAATATTTATTCAATCTCACTCTCTGGCAAGAGCCTGATTCTTCTACATCTATGAATGAATTGACTGTGATAGAAACAGATGTTGCATCACCTGTCTTGAATGATTGTAAAGGATTTGGTTTCTTCAACATTTATTCTTGTTGTTTCGCAGAAACATAGACAGGGGGTATGAAGGTAGTTATTAGATTTTTTAGTTGCCAGTTCTAGCGTCTGCTGGTTACATAGATCACATATAGGAGATAATTGTGATTGTCTGTAAGTAGTTCAAAGATATATCCATTGATCTAGATTTTGAACAGAATTCTGTTGGTTGATCTGTTTTTGATCATGTGTCAAGTTAACAAAGAATATTGCATGTGATGATTTGAAGTCAAAGAACAAGGTTTGATCAATGACAGCAAGACCCAAGACACTTCTTCATTTGTATACAGACCAAATCAGAAGTAGAAAATCCAATTCAGTTTTAATATACTTATCCATATAAATATGTTTTAAAAGCTAGAGGTAATTTTACATTTCTATTGTCAAACCAAGGTTGTGTATTGAATTATTAATGTTCAGTGCAAGTTTTGATATGTCTAGGTGGGTTACTTATTACACACAAACCATGTGCGTTTTCCATCCTAATTTCATTATATAGATATTAGTATTATTATTATTATTACTATTATTATTATTATTATTATTACTATTATTATTATTATTATTATTATTATTATTGTTATTGTTATTATTATTATTGATGTTGTTGCTGTTATTATTGTTATTGTTATTATTATCATTATTATTATTATTATTATTATTATTATTATTATTATTATTATTATTATTAATATTATTATTATTAATGTAGTAATATTGTTCAATCTTAAGTTATCATTGCCATTGCCAAGAAGATCTTAAAATGAGAGAACATGAAGACTTTTGGTAAAGATACAGTACAATCAAATTTTGTTAAAAGTGGCAAAGTAAAATTTTCATGCATTTCACCAGTGAAGACTGTCAACAGGTTATAAAAAGAAACAATTCTTTTTATAAAAGTTTCTGTGAAAAAAAAAATGAAACAGTAGGTATGTCTGTTTATCAATTTTTAATGGTTTTTCATCACTACTAGCTGATTTTTTTTTTTCAAAAGCAAGATGAATCATTGTTCTTTTTTATCCTTATGACATCTTCAGATATTGATGAATGTTCAAATTCTACTATATGTAGTACATTTGAAGTATGTGTCAACTATCCTGGATCTTATGCCTGCCTGTGTGCATCAGGCTATGTTGGAAACCCTTGTCAGAGTAAGTTGATATTATAGGAGTTATGATAGAATTACAAAGTAAAGATGAATTGAAAATGACATACAAGTTAACTGATTCTCTCTGGAGGCTAATTTTGGTTTTACTGCATGGCAAATTTAAGAGTCAACGAACAGTCATAACAAGATTCAATCCTTTCACCATTATGACCAAACTGAAAAAGATATCCCCATAGTGTTATATATATTTGGAAATCTTATTGCCAGTGATATGTCATTTTGTAAATTTTTGTACCTTATAGGGTGAGTTATAATCGGGGCAATTATTCAACTTCGCAAAAAAAAATCAATAAATTTTCCACTTTATTGCCATTTAGATTATCCTACATCATCCCTTGTGGAATAAATTCTTATTATTGTGATAGAATATTTCCCTGTTAACATTTTGGTAAATAATATGATACAATGTTTTTTATGAGGAGGACATGATGATCCTGTCAATTTATCCGCCATTATAAAACTCACATGTTGAAAAAAAAATCAAATCAAGCAAGAAAATTGACTCAAAAAAGAACAGAACAGCTTGAAATGTTGACAAAATGCGCCAAAAAGGGTTTGTTTTACATTGTTCTTCAATTTTAATACCACTGGTAACATAAAAGGAAGTCTTCACCTTCGCACGAAACAAATTTACATAGGCAGTCTTGTGCGCCGAATGATCGGCTTACCGGCTCGTTTGAAAAAAAAAATGGCTGCCAATCAGTCTGCTTTCCGGCTCGTTTGAAAAAAATGGTTGCCAATCAGTCGGCTTACCGGCTCGTTTGATAAAAAATGGCTGCCGATCAGTCGGCTTACCGGAGTGAATCAGTTAAAGAGGTTATCAGGATCTTTAACATTTGTAAAAAATGACATACATTTTAAAAAGGTTATCAGGTTCTTTAACATTTTGAGTGACTTGTACTTGATGCCAATGCCCAGTTTGACTCCTGGATACAGTCCTGGACACAACTCCAATATTCAACCATCCAACTATCCATGCAATGGAGACTTTTTTCCCCCTTTAATAGATTGAATGTGTTTCTTTCTCAATACTTGTCACAGACAGAACATTTGTTGGTCAATATTATTTAAAACACTTTCACCCTTGGTCAAGACTAGCTAAGAAGGGGCTCAACGAGTCTGGATATTTGTGAGAACCCAAAACTCTGTGACTGGAAATAAAGATTATTGAAGCTTATTTGTGGCATTGATGGCTTAGTGGTTAACACAACTTCCAAAATCAAGAGTCAAGCAATCATGATCGTGGCTAGTGTCTGGAGGGGTGACGCATAGGGTTACTTCCTAGCTCCGCTGCACCATGTATAGCCTCTGACTATTGACGTTGTGTCTTTTGGTAAGGCACTTTACCTTACTTACCTCATTTTAGTGGAGATGGATGTAAGGCTCAGAGGTCCCCCTGGTTGTAGATCAAACAATGTTGTCTCACGCCAAAATATTGTAATGCGCCTAACAGGCGGTTTGTCTCATCATATGTTACGTGTTGGTTGTCTTCTTGGGATATGGTATTGTATAGCACTTAGAGCACTGTAATAGTCATGAATAAGTACTATATAATTGTCCATATTTAATTTGAAAGCTTGGAAAATCCCAAAGTATTTAATACCATACCATGCTATCAATACGTTCAGTTCAAATCGAAATTGTAAATTAGGCATAGCCGAACAAAGTTAAGCCTATATTGGTGATGAAGACATCCCAATTCCAAAGATACAAAAATGCAGACAAAACAAGCCAGTAATTATTCAACCGTAATTTCCTCTCAGAATGGGCCAATTGGATAAAGTCTCACTCAAAACTGGGTTGAAAAGAAATCTGAAAAATTGTCAAATGCAATGAGCTAAAAAAAAGTTTTATGTTTGAAATGAAACATTAGAAGAGGTCCAGGACTTCATTTATGTTCGGTTCCAGATTATCAGCTGACAGAAATGTAATTGACAATGTGAACTACAGAATTTATTTGTTAAAGGCAAACCAAATTCTGCAATGCTGACATTTTGAGATAAAAATACAAAAATGCAGATGAAACAAACCTGTAATTATTCGACCGTAATGCCCTCTCATTTCTTTTGCAAAGCAGTGAATGCTTGAAGGTGGCATCCAAAATTACAAGAACTTTCAGAATAAACGTCTCTGGAAAATTCCTGGAATATTTTTGCCCAACAAAAGAAGCAATGAAACACTGAAAGAAAGAATATGAACTACTAGTGCAGCAACAATAGAGGCAAAGATGTAATTGGCTGGGACATGTTACCAAGTTGGGGGCAAGATCAACACCTAGAAAAGCACTCTGCTAGAGAGTTGATTGTGTAAGAAGAGGCAAGGCAAAAAAAACCTGAGACACACCCTGCAGGGAAAAAAAAAGAAGCTGGGCTCACATAGAACAACACTGGCATGAAAGTGGTTGAGAGACAAAGTTTGAGTCTCTAGTACACGCCCTACAGCTTGGAGGCTGAGTGAGGATTCATCGTTATCTTATTATATACTTGAAATCAAAGATGTAATCAATTGATCAAAAATTTTTACTTCATTTAACCATCTTTTAGATAAGGGAAAGTCATTGAACTTAGCTTTCTTAAAAATTTTTGAATACAACAGGATATAGTAGAAAGTTTCTTCATCTTATTCTTCCATTTGACTGGTTGACTCAACTGTGATAAGTGTTATTGTCAGATGTGGAAGTTTGGAATTTTGCCCAGACAGGGGCCCTGTGGCCTGCTCTTTTTGATTTTAAACTGCCAAGGGTTTATTTACTTATGCAGCGTGAACACAGGATATCCAGCTTTATCGTCCATCTCTGTTGAGACTAGGTGCTAAATCCTCCCTTCTAAGGATCAAGAAGTGACTTTCAACCAGAAAAACAGTCTGAAATATTTGACTGTTCATTGGATTTGAACCTATAACTTTTTGGTGAAGAGGTAAGCACTTCATCTCTTTGCCTCTAGGGAGTGACAACCAACCAAAAAAAGATGTGAATAACATCTGCTGTTAATGAGACTGAAACCTTGGATATAGCTGATACTACCTGGCCATTGAGCCCTCTCTGTGGTCTCAAGTTTCACTAGCTCACAAAGAGTTTAACTGACCAGCATCCAATATGGAGGCGAGTAGGGGAATCCAAAAGGCTTCTTCAAAGTTTCATGTTCATGCAAGGGCTTAGTAGAGAGATAACTGTAAGCATGGAGATGTTCACATGTATATTGGTGAGTAGCTTCAAAATCTCAATCTGGTGGAGAACTTAAAAAAATTACTTCCCTTCCTTTTATAATAAAAAGGAAGGGGTTTGTTTATATTTAACTGTGTTGGAGGAAAGATTTTTTTTGTTTTTATTTTTATCAAAATAGAATTCTACTGCTTGTCTCTTATGAGTTTTCAAATAAGGGAGGCATTTCTAATAATTCTTAAATTAGAAACCAAAGGGATGGAAGATTTTATCTGAATTGTCCTATCTTTGCATTAAAAAATATTTTCCAGGTTTATTTCATTTCCTACCTAATCTCATTTTTTTTTTTTTTTTTGGTTGGTTCTTTTTTTTTTTTAACTTGTCAGCCAATATCTGTCGGTATAATAAGTAGAATTGATTGTTTCTTTTATTTTATTTTTCACACTCTGATCATAGGAAAAATATTGTACCAAAGGAAAACTTCTTATTTAACATAACATAACATAACATAACATAACATAACATAAGAAGTTAAGGGCGAGGTAGAACTTAGTTTTTAAAAGCCCTGTGGTAATTACTAAATGAGAAAGATATATACATATTTGTATAAGTAGCTGCAAAATATACAACCAAACATATTAACGCTCAATACAGTGGTTATTCTCACATAGATATCATTAGGATTATTGGGAAAATATCTATTTAAAGAAAAAGGAAAAAAAATTATGAAAGCGATCTATATCTATAAATTATATACATAACATTATCCTGGTGTCACTCTATTCTTCAAAATCGTACATTTTGGCAAAGAGTTCCTTGTCTATGGCATTCTTGAAGCTGTTTATTGATAAACTACTTTTTGTTTCATCCGTCAGGCAATTCCAGATTTTAGCCGTTCTAAAGATAATTGAATTTTGCCTTAATGTTACTATTGCAGCCTTCAATATAAATCTTGAATTTTGAACTTCTTGTTGATGTAACATGGGAATATTTAAAAAATAATTATTGTCAATGTCATATTTATTGTGAACAATCTTATACAAATGAATAAGATCACCCCTAATGCGTCTGTATTTTAGTGATGGCAGATGAAGACTCTTTAACCTATCCACATAGGGTAAGTTAGTAATACTAGGTACCAGTCTCGTAGCACGTCTTTGAAGGTTTTCAACAATAATAGACTGTCTTTTGTAAAGAGGATGCCATATGCAATTTCCATACTCAAATACGGTAGGAATCATGGATTTGTACAAAGTAACAAAAGTGCAACTATCTAAGTTAGAAAAGCTTCTATAAATGATACCGATAAGTCTAGTCGCTTTCTTGATACACATGTTTATGTGTTTATCAAAGCACAAGCTTTGGTCAAACCACACACCCAGATCTCTCTCACAATGAGTTACAGACAATGTGTTTAATCCAATTGTGTCCACATAATAGGAAATTCCAGGATTTGATTTTCCAACGTGCAAGACCTTGCATTTAGAAACGTTAAATTTCATTTGCCAAATACGAGACAATTCAAACAAGGAATACAAATCATTTTGTATAAGATGACAGTTTGAAGTTGAATCGTAAATCTTAGTATCGTCAGCAAAAATTTTACAATAGCAATTAAGGACATCAGGTAAATCATTTATATAGATGATGAAGAGCAATGGACCTAAGACACTACCCTGAGGAACTCCACTAATCACATGTGTGAAATGAGATACCTCACTTCTTACAATTGTTCTATGCATACGATGTGACAAAAAGGAAATAATCCAGGGCAAAACATCACCAACTATTCCATAACCCTTGAGTTTGGCAAAAAGTCTCTCATGGGGGACAGAATCAAATGCCTTACAAAAGTCCAAATAAATAATGTCAATGTCATATCTGGTTTCCACTGATCTAGTGATATCTTCCATCACATGTAACAATTGATAGCGATGGAACCCTTGATTGAATATTTTGTGTTATTTCTACACCGTATGTACCTCTTATAGTTCTCAAAAGATTTGCTTTTCAAGAATATTCTATATAATTTGCGTTTCCTATTAAAATAAAATTAATTCTGCTTAGATCAACTTTTTCACATACTGAGATAAGTTTCAAATGTTTTTTCTCTTAATGCTCTTAAAGGAATCACAAAGTTCCCATACGCTCATTGCACTTTGGATGCTGATGGTGTTGCAAACTGCACTTGTGATGATGGCTATGAGCTGTTCACATCTGATGGGCAGAATGGATACAATATACCTAATGAGGAAAATGGAACAAGAGAGAATGATGTATTGCACTTTAATCATACCTGCATCCGTAAGCAAACATTTTGTTATTCAGTGCTCATTGGTATACAAGTGATGCAAATTGAATGCTTATTTCTGGGGGGGGGGGGGGGGAGCTATTGTTGTGATTTGTTGCTTTCCAATTGTTTTTGTCTTTGAGAAAAAACAAAGCAGTTAATTGTTTGAAAAATGAAATATGTAGCCTAATAGTTATAGTATGCAATATGAATAACCACCGCTATGAAAATGCAGTTTCACCCAAACTTCCTCTTCTACTCCTCCACTGAAATCAAATCTATATAACACAACCTGCTATGTAACATGAATTGGACAGACCATACAGCCCTCACAAATGTTTAAATTTTATCCCTTCCTCACCTTTAAACCACAAGACTCATTTATGTATTTACCATGTGAAAATCATTTTGTTCAACTATTAAGAACACACCATCTGGTGGCATTTAGGGGCCCCTCACTCTTGCTGCTGCCAGATCGCTCCCTACAGACCCAATGAAATTTAAAATTGCCACAGAGGCAAAACCATTGATGGAAATGTTTTGAGTCTCAAGTAATTAGAGAAAGGGTTGATTTCAGTGTTAAAGTACAGGGCTTCCTTGTTTTTTTTTAATAGAGCTTTAATATGCTACCTTTTGGAGCAGTTGTTGGTCGAACAATTAGAAGAAAAAAATTGTGGTTTCATCTATATATATAAAAGTGGCATGTATGTTTGTATGTACTATTTGTCTTTATCAAAACTTTTAAAGTCACTTTGCCTATGATCTTGTGGTCCTGGACCTAACTTTATGCTGTTGGTGCTTGAGGCCAAAGCATAAGGATGTTTTATTTGCATTACATGCTTACAATTTGATAACATGAAGAAGTGGCTCTGTCTATACTACCTGAGCATGCCTTGTTTATGTTCAGCATGTGGTACGGAGTAGAGACGCAAATCAAAGGCACGTATGTGTTGCATCTAAGGGTGCATTCATGTTATCTAGTTGTACATGACCACCTTATCTCAAACCCCTCCCTCCCCCCTTTGCAAGTGGATCCTTTCCATGCATGGCGTGCGCATGTTAGAAGTGTGGCAGTTTTGTTTTTGTGTGTTTTGGAGGGCGGGAATCAGCGGATTTAGCAAAAAATCATTTGTGGCTCTGATCTGAGAGAGACTGAGAGAGAGTGAGAAATAGAGAGAGAGAGAGAGAGAGAGAGAGAGAGAGAGAGAGAGAGAGAGAGAGAGAGAGGGTAATATTGGGGATGTTATGTTGTTGATTTTTTAAATTTTTGGTATTTGTTTGTTTGTTTGTTTGTTTGTTGTTTTTTTTTTTGGGGGGGGGGGGAGGCACTGGTGCGTCACAAGCCTACAATTGAAATTTGTGCACTGTCTGTACACTGCATCGTTTAATTCCTTTCTCTCTTGATTCCCTCGGATGATGACTTTCTGTTTTTATCCTTTCTCTCTATGGCTTTGACTCACCTTGGCACTGTGTCTATACTATTTTCTGTTTACTTTCATCTTTTGTGCTCTTAAAAATGTTATTTTTGTTTTTTGGTTTGATTATGTTAGTTTTTGGTTTGTCTTGCTTTTTGTTTGTTGTTTTTGTTCTTTTTTTTTTATTTATAGGATTGTTTGTTGTTTGTTTGTTGCAACAGGATAAAGTGTTTATAGGTTTGTTAGTTTATTTATTTATTTGTTTGTTTGATGTAATGGGATAAAGCGAAGGATCTAGAAATTAAAAAAAAAAATTTCCTCGTCAAGTTACATTAAAATTGATTGTACAGTTTCAAAAATACAATCAGACTTGTGCTTGCATGTATTTTTGAACAGACTAATGAAACCAATGTGAGGAGGAACTAGAACTTAATCATGGGGTTTTCAGGGTTAATGATTTGTCAGTTTTTACTGTGTAGTTATCAAATCCCTTGGCGAACGCACTGTGTGCCTGAGCTAACATTTATTCGCCGTTAATTTAAAAAAAACACAAAAAGTGTGAGGAAGCTAACATTGATAAAAAATGGTAGGGTTGCTTTATTTGTTTTTTTTATAACCAGGAGACATCATTCATAATAATCTAAGGTCACACATACTTAACAGGACAATGTCCTGCTGGTTCAATGAACCCAATCACACTGCTACCTGAGAAATAGACACCTTGGTAGAACTACTGTACTCTTCAAATGATTTGCAAATATGTATTTTGATCCTCAGGTAAATCTTGTGACATTGGCATGCAGAATTCTGAGCCTCGACTTAGATCAAATAAGACAAGACATCTCTTTGAGGATGAGGTGCTTTATTTTTGCCCAGAAAACTACATTATTACTGGAGACGCCACTAACAGCACCTGTTTAGCAAGTGGCTCTTTTGAGAGCAACTCACTAACATGCACATGTAAGGACTAGACCTTTTGATTTACTTCTATCATCTATTTTTCAACCCAGCTAACCACCCAACTTCCTCCTATCAACCTACCTACCTAACTCTTGACCTCCATCCAATCCAACCTACCTACCAAACCATTTTACCTACTTACCAATTCATCTTTACACAGTAAAATAAACAATGGTTCCTTTTTTTAGGGCCTATATCCACCAGACCTCACGATCTTCAGTCAGTTGACTGATTATCGTCCAAAAATAATCACGTCATTGCAATTCAGCTCATGAAGTTTTTTATTTGTCTTTTCATCTGAATTTGTCAATTCCCGTCCCACGCTCATATCTTTATGCCTACAAACCACTTTTACCATTATTCTTATTTATCCACCTGAACATGCTTATCATGTCTTTTTTATACACTGTAACTAATAGGTACGCATACTTCTAGTGCCAGTTGATGCAAACCAGCTGCGCAAACCGTGTTAGGTACCTCCAGCTCTCTTCACTCGCATGGAGCCCTAACCGTTGGCTTGTTGCATGCACGCAGGCCTCTGAGAGGTCACAGTCACAGTCATGTTCTTGGAGAGCACGATTGGGCCAACACCCACTTTTTCCATCCATTCGTCTAAATTAGTGATAATAGAGAGTGACTGAACAAAAGAAGATTTAGACTCACTTTGTCGAATTATTAATTATTATGCGAACAGCTTTCAGTGCGAAGATAATTGACTGGGATGGACTTGGGAGCACCTGGCACCATAAGTGAGAGGCAGTGGTGAGAGTTAGGAGGTAAATAAACCTTGACAAAAGTTTTCTGCTTTCTGTCTGCTGATGGTAGTTATTGATGCCTGAAACTATCGGAGGTATTGTTAAAATTCAAGCGCTGCTGGGTAGATAATCAAGACGATTATGGTGACTATTTACTAAACAGTATTGATTAAGAACATTCCCTTGTTGGATTGCCTGCTGATAATCTTGCTGCCAGAGGCTGATAATGGTAGAGTTGACTGGAAGGGAATTCATCATACTCAATCAAAGATCCCTATACACGTTTAGTTTGGAACAAAATAAATCAATGGAATTTTTTTTTTTCACATAATTTTTTAAACTTCTAGCAATGTTGGTAATCTTCTTCTTCTTATTATTTAAAAATGTCAATCATACCATCACTGACATTTTATTTGCAACAAAGCTGAACTGCTTACTTGTTATTTTTAAGCGAGTTTGGGATGGGTAATGATTTCTGGGTTGCGGAAAAGTTCAGTCAATTTTCCGAATGGTCATTTACAGGTCTGTTAATTATGAGGCACGGTCACGAAAATCTCTCCTCAGTGCACTTTAGGCGCAAGTGTTGACCTGTGGTCAGACTATGGGGCAGCGGGAATTCCAGAAGTAAATTCATTCCCTGCGCACCCTGTGAGGAGGGGGCATTTTGACCAGCTTTTACCCCCTCATTGTTTTCATTATTGCACTTTTCTCCTTTGAGCAAT
>JBCIKM010201954.1:0-12764 GCA_039654465.1 Melibe viridis | reverse complement strand
TCCATTATGGTTGAACCTATGGCATAGCCTTTAAAATCATCAGGCTGCACAAGCCTCTCCACCACGCCAAGGCAGGGAACATGGAGAGGAAGATTTCTTTACCTTTTGTTAATATATGCAGATACTCCATGAGTAATTTGAATAGCATTTATTGTTCTTACCTTTATCATCAATTCTATTGCCAATTCCTACTATCAAAAGGACCATTTCTTATAAACAATTTCCATTTAAATGACACCCTGAAAATTTGATGAAAGTATACTGTACATCCTCTACAAGTCAGATCCTTATCTGTTATTGATTGCAACATAACTCGCGGGCATCATGGATAAAGGCGTATCACCTGATACGCCTCTATGCCTCGTGCCATTCATGTGATGATACATACCATAGGTATACTGTATTCAAAGATGAAAATGAAATCTTAAAAATTTAAGTAAAAATTTAAGTTTAAAATCTGGAATATGACCCAAAGAATCATCATAGAAAACAGGCGTAACAAGTATTCCGCCTTTTGACTCGAAGACAATAGGCGTATTATTTGATTCGCCTTTGTTCCATGACAATTTATTTTCCTACACTGACTGCACAGTTTGAGTGGGCTTTGGCATCTGAGTTCTTACTGCTTTAAAATCAAATTGGACAGTTTTACCGGTACTAAATTCCGTTACAAAATACTAAAAACTCCAATAATGTGCCAGGGAGGTATTTCATGGTTCATTCAATGCAACTGCATGCTAAGGTCTCTATGACAAGATAAGGAAAGCCCTGGTAACGGCAAGCCGAGAGCAATAATTTTTTGCGGCTGGTTGGCAATGGCAGTCACGGCAGACTTGTAACGGAATGAAGATGTATCCAAGTATTCACTGAATAGTCAGTGGTAAAGCACGTATGGAACTAATTTATTAGCGCCCTTTGCATCATGCTGCTACACACATGCAAAATCTGAAAATGCTTGGCCATTCATTCAATCTCGCTCAAATACAAACAGCATAATCTTTCTGCAAATTTAACCATCCGTTGATTTCCTTTTTGAATTCCAAATTCTTACCAAACTTTGTTTTTCTCTGGTGGGACTCAAATTGTGACGGAGGTATATCAGTAGACTAGTTTATAACCCCCCCCTAGTCTTTACTTAAGTGCCAAAGGCGTATAATATGATACACCTCTTTCATTCTGACATCTTTTAAGGTACAGAGGCGTATCAGATAATACGTCTCTTTCACTCTGAATTTCTTGGAATAACGGAGGCATAACAGGTGTTCCGCCCATGCTGAACTCAATTTTCTGCAAAGACAAAGGCGTATCAACAATTGCAGCTTAAGTATTATGTAATTTCAATTTTTGAAGCCATCACAGCCTGGATATATAAAAAACTGTTCTCCTTGAAAAATTTCATGCTTCTTATGATAAAAATTTTGAAATTAAACAGTTTTTTCTCTCTCCTGAAAAGTTGCGATTTTTTGATACGCCTTTGTTCAATCACACCCGCGAGCTGTAATAAGCAAATTCTGCTCTTATTGTTTTAATGTTCATAACAATAGATTTTTTAGTTCAGACAAATTGATTCAGAAGTATGTGCAAAATTTCACAATCATACATGAAAAATTGGCTGAGAACCCCCCCCCCCCCAAAAAAAAACAAAACAAAAAAAAAAAACCCAAACAAACCCAAAAAAACAACAAAAAACAAAAAAACAAGAGAAAAAGTAGAATAAACCCAACCATTTATTTGTGAATGGACTAAAGTATTATTATAGTAGGGTGCATGAAAAAAAAGGCCCAAAACAAGAGCACTCAAAAACTGTGTTATGATTAACTTAGTTAAACACAACTTAGCATAAGCAATCATCAGCATCTTAATTTTACATGAGCAAAGTTTCAATGTGCTGCAATTATAGACAAGTTGGATATGACAGTTTTATTAAGACTATTCGAAACTGCCCATACAATAGACTTCACAGCAAGACTCTTAAGAGGGCATTTTGCGCAAAACTTTACTGAAGCTATATTGTTGATTTCATAACTATGTGTTTCATAACTAGGAAAATTCGGGCACAAATTGCTTTAGAAATCTTATTTACAGTAAAACAATTTGAAATCTCTATCTGTTGTATTTTTGTTGTTGTTATGGTGCCTCAAAATAGGAATAAGCGAATTGGGACAGGGTATCAAATTCAACACAAAAGTTAAAACTCTAAAGGAAACCATCTCATGTGAAGACAACAAATATAATATCTTTGACACAAGTCTACTCTCACTACACCTCATGTCTTTCAGTTAATGATGAGTTCATTTTGGTGCCATAATATTCAATAAAACTGATCTGAATTGACCAAGTCTGTATTACAACGTTGGTCATGTAAACATGAAGCAATTCTAAAGTCTATGATACGGACATTTTTGGGTAGTCTTAATAAAATGGTCATATCTCACTTGTCTATAGCTGCAGCGCATTAAAACTTTGAAATTTTTAAATAAAAATATTGATCATTGATTATACTGAAAATTGTTAAACTACAATGATTTTAACATAGTTTTTGAGCGCTCTGAATTTGGGCCTTTTTTTCCCCTTGCATCCGATACAAAATGATTAAAAATCAAGCTCTGTAACATAGTCAAGTTAAATAGTCTTTTACCTTGTGATATTAGGCTTTTTGTATTCCCTTCCATTGAAAGGTACATGTTGTCAAATTTGCCACTGAGGTCCTGGGGAGATAAATGTTGGTTTACATCACTTTCATTACTCAGGAGATAGGTATAAATATACTCAACACATATCTAATTCCATTGGATTCCTTTGACAATATCATCTAACAGCTAGAGGATTAGCAGGTGAATTTTAGTTACTTTTAGACAATTTTTGTCTCAAGTAATACTATTTTGACACTCATTATAGCAAAATTGCTATGAACAATTTGTGTATTTACTAATGTATAATAAGAATCTTTAAGATACACAGCAAGCTAGTTTTCAAGATTACGAGAACTGAGATGACTTTATATAAGAGTTAAGTCACAGACACCCTAAGTTTGTTAAGTAAAAGGTTCTATAATCATTTCCATTGACCACATGTGTGCCATGAGGCTTTTATTTTGTTACAAATGGGGGGGGGGGAGAGAAACAATAATATTATATGACATTTATAAAGTGCCAATCCACAGTCATCACTATGCTCTAAGCGCTTTACATCATCATGCCTGGCAGAAAACAAACATAACATAGATTACAATATAAGCAGCCTGTCAGGCATGTTACAAATTTTTGGACAGAGGGACGTTTTCTATAACCAAGAGGACCTCTGAGAAAAACTCAGAACCAAAACCAAGGCGATAAGGGTGGATTAGGAAAGCACAGTAGTTAACCAAGGAAAAAGAGGTGGGGAAAAGCAAAGCAAATTGATAGGTAATAGGTTACCTGTGCTCAAACTGTTTATGAAAAATTAAAAAAGAGAAAAAGAAAATGAATCTCAAAATCCACAACAACTAAATAGGTAATAATTCCTGTGGTTTGCAAATCACTGGAAGATTCTACCTATCTAAATTTGAACAATTACTGAGAACAGTTTTATCTATTAGATAACTATTGTCTACTTGTAACTACTGTGCTACTATCAAGATGGACAGAGGACTCTTAGCAACTCTAAAATAGTTATTGGGTTATCTGTAGTGCTTTTTACTACATTCATATCTTCCAGCAAAAAAAATTAATTTATTGAAGTCTTTTACCTCTATTTGTTGAGCATATTCTTTCCCAGTATATTTCAGCTCAGTTTTCTCAGTTTCACCTTCAAATAAGATACAAGACATCAATTGAAAAATTTGTTTCCTATGAATTACGAAGAGACACACAAAAGCATAAAATAATAAATTGATCGATAGCCCTCCTTTCTATATGTGCCATTTCTCATAACCTGTCTTGCCATGTAATGAATACTGCAGAAGCTTTGGATTGCATTGGGGACAATGATTTCTTCTCCCAGTGGTGCCTTGTGCCTGTAGCTCAGGTGTACTTCCTAAGGTATGTTGTAAGTAAGATAAGATAAGGTAAGGTAAGGTAAGGTAAAGTAAGGTAAGGTAAGGTAAGGTAAGCTTTATTGTTCAAAAAAGGAAGATTTGATTGCACAGTAAATAACACATTTTAAGAGCACAATCAAATAGGCTAAAATCATATAAAGAGGGATGTTCATAATAACTGACATTGACTATACATGGTAAAACAGACAAAAGAACAAGCAGGCAGAGAGATAGGCATGTAATCATAGGTTACGCATGCATGCATGCATCCACACGCACGCACGCGCACACACACACACACAAACACACACACACACACACACAGAGGGTGTGGGCTCAATTGCTCAGTTGGTTAAGCCTCTGACTCCCATGCTGAAGAGCGTTGGTTCGATTTCTGCTGGAGCCATTGGACCAACCACATTATGGTGCTGTACTGCAGCTGATGCCTGGGTTGTCCCAGTCTTCCAATGGAAAACCCTAGAAACAAATTTCCCCTTCCGGATGAATACGGAAAATCATATTTTTTCATTTCATTTCGTTTTTAGCTATGAAGTGGATATCTCCAAAGAAGGTTTCATGAAAATAGAGCTCTGGGTCAGAGACAGGCTTTCATCAAATCTTGAAAATTGACCACACAAAAGAAAAAAAAGAAAAGAAATATCTTTAGGTATGTAGGGTATAATACATTCACTCACAATGTAACATCCTGTCTTCTAATGCAGATGCAGTTGATTTCAATACGCTACACATATCCCTTGTGGCCATGATTCTGCAAATCAAAAGATTGTAATATTATGAATGGACAGAAAACCAATCATTGTTCTTTTAAAACAACTATAAAAACACTCATAGGTCACAATCGGTTTGCCAAAAATTATATCAACACGCTCTGCTTGATTTGTAGTGAAGCAAATTGTAATTTTGTTGTTTTGTTTTAAATGAAGAAGGAAAATGCTTTGACAGGGACTTACTTTTCCATGATTTCCTCTCTGTTGTCAATTTCTTCTTGCATTTTTGAACTCAGTCTCTCATTGTCTAACTGAGGGGAAAACGTTAAAATGGACTAGACAAATACATTGAAAAAGTCAAAGAGACAAAGAAAATATTATATCTGTAAAAACGGATTTTCTCTTGGTAAATGAAGAATAATTTTTATGACATCCTCATCCAAAGAGTAGCCTACTCCAATTGTAAAATCCCAATGGAGTCAGACACTGTAGGCTAATCAAAGAGAAAAAAGAAGGGAGAGGAAGAAGAGGACAAAAGAATAAAAATGGGGACAAAAAAAAAAGACTAATATTTTTTATTTGATTTCCATTTTCCCCTTGACATTCTCTCTTGATTTATAGTCAAGAGATTATCAAAAAGATAATGATAGGTTTAAGTCTTCCCTAAGAAAGTGGAAGTTAATCTTTAAGAACAAAGCGCTTGTCATTACTGTGCAGGAAAACTGAAATATGTCAAAATCACTACTTTTCAGGAGGAGCAAAAAAACATTTTTATTTTGACTGATATAATATAGAAAACAAAAACAGATACTCGTACAGCAACAAGCTAGTTAGATCCATAAAGTGAAATAATTGTGGTAAAGCAAATAACAAAATTGAAAAATAAAATTGACATGCTACAATTTTCCTGGATGGTGACAATGTAATAATAGCCCTTTATGAAATTGTATAATTTGCAGTGATCAAGTTCAGATAAAAGCTTATTGAACCAAAGATGCAACAGAGTGAACAATTCTATGTTTTTGAAAAATTGCTTGGTTCTTGATCTATCAAGAGTTTATCACTTTTCTCATCAGACTCCTGTTAACTATTTTCTTCTATGCATCAGACTATACAGGTCAGGATGGTTATTACAATTTATGCATTTTCATAAAAGAGGTGTGGTTTAAAAAATAATTTTACTTCCCCTCCAATAAAATTTGCCGTTTAATTTTTTTTTTCCACTGCAGCATCCTTCCAAACAATTACATTCTTATTAATTTCATCATTCTTATTTCTTTCTCAATTCATAATCTACCTTTCACATATTATCTGATATCATTCATTTAGAAATGAAAGGTGGTAGTAAGTTTGATCACAGTTTTAATACCTGTAATTCAAGCATTGACTTTTTCATTGTTTCAATTTGAGTAGATGTGACAGAGAGCTTTTTGTCCTGTGAAAAACATCAATGTGAACAAAGCAATTTCAAGAATCTTAGGATCTAAAAAATATACAGAAAAAATGTTGTTAGCCCATGAAATAAATTCAAATTCAAATACAAAAGTTATTCATTGTCAAGCAGAAAAATCCAAGTGACAATCTCTATAAAAACAAAAATATAAAGATTACAAAGGCAATCATAGGCTAAATGAAATTGCACTCCCATTTTTGCTATCGTATACATAAACACATATTCATTATACTCTCTCCATTTCAAGCTCTTCCTCACTTCTGATATTGAAAATGTATTTAAATGATTTAATGATATTAAACATATTAGTGAAAAGGCTACTCAATATATTAACAAATTGCTCAAAAGTCACTTTTTAAATCTTAAAGTATTTTAAAGAAAAAAGGAGTTAGAACCAACTTTGACAAAATAACATTGTAAATACGAAACAAAATTTTAGTCAAGAAAAGTCCTGCTAAGTCATAGTTTCCTAAACGTCCAGAGAATTAATTCAACATGCCTTCTCTCTCAGATCCAATTCTGTTTGAATTTTCCATTTTCTGATTTTATCAGCTTCTTTGTGAAGTCTTGCATGCAAGCTGGAAACATTTTCCGCCTCATATTCAGTGTGTGCCATGTAGGAGGTCCGTTGAAACATTGTTTAAAGTTTTAAGATACTATTTTCTGTTTGATAAACAAATAAAAGAATTTAAAAAAGGACTTACTGCCAAGTTCTTACACTTCTAAAAAAAGGAATTACAAAGAATTAAAATGGTGCACCATAGAGCATGTTCTAATATTATGGATGGAGTATCTTATTCATTCACATTATCATGTTAGCACTGTGTGTAAAAAATCAGTTATTATGCATTTGTATCTTTTGAAATCTACTTCAATGTGTTAAAATGTATTTCATCGGCCACTAGGTAATAATAGTTGAACATTCATTTTCAAGCAACAACATTTTTCTGTTTTTTATCACTTATAAAAGGGGACTTATCCAGTATAGAGTAAGCAACACCAATCATAAGTGAAAGTGTGCAGAGTGGTGGATGGTGGTAACTTGACAAAGACATTATATAAATGAAACAGAGCAACAGTTGTATAATAATAATAAAGTAGTGAATTCCAAGGTATCTTGAGTGAACACTCAAACATACATGGTCCACGCATAAATAAAATCATCCAAAAAACATTTGAAAACCTTTCTTTTTAGTCAATGGCTTGACGAGGTTGATTGTTGAGTGTTTAGTTTCTTCACGCTGACATTGTGTGTGTGTGTGTGTGTGTATGTGTGTGTGTGTGTTTGTGTGTGTGTGTGAGTATAGGTGAAAATGTGATTATGGTACTGCAATGATTTTTAAAATCAATCTTAAATTAATGCCTAGAGCCTGCTGTCAAGGTGGGGATAGTTTTTGCGCGTTATAAATGTGCATTATTATTATTATTATCCAAAACGCAAACATGATCCTAGGATTTATATCAATAAATCTGACACATGGCATCCCATGTCTAAGAGATGCAGCCTGCATATCTCTTGTAAGACCAGTGGTATGGGATCCCCACCTTGAAAAAGACATAAAAAGCCTTGAAAATATCTAGCGTCCAGCAGCCAGATTTGTCACCCAAAATTATGACTTTACAAAAAGCACCACAGGAATAGTTAGAAACCTGGGATGGAAAACTATGCAAAATAGGCAAAAGGATCATAGACTTATAATAATATACATAATTGTCCATGGACTGATCGCCATTTCACCAAAGGAGCAAGATATCGTTTTTAACACTTGGCAACAAAGGAAATGAAACTAAAAATCCTTGAAACAGCAATGATGCTTTACTAATGTGTGGAGTGTGTAAGCATGGAGCAGTTTAAAAAACTGTTGAATGTAATCTCAGGGGAAAAAAGATCCAGATCCATATACAAAGTGCAAAATTTTGGCTAAAACCTATCTTCTATGGATGGTACAGCCTTAAATAAAGTCAAGAAATGAGGAGGGTCTATCACAGAGAGAAAGCCCAAGGTTTCTACTGCCCTTAGTGATGCAACCTTAATTTATTCAGGTAGTTATGACTGTGCGCTTAAATACATAAAGTGGAATTTGCATAAAGTCACCTCGCTTCAAGTCAACTCTTGCTTTAAGACAGCAGTGGTCCCGTTTTCTTCCTTCTTTATCTTAGTATTTTAGTTTCTGATGAATTCATTTACCTGGGTGTGAAACTTGCTTGAAGTCAACACTTGTGGGTAGAATGGGGTGATAAAATCATGCAAAAGGGTTATGAAATTGAAAGAAAGAGAATATTTTGCTCGCCTCTCTTCATTTTTAACCACTCGACGTAACATACATTGAAGGTGAGGCTATTGTGTCAAAAAACCACTTGGTCACTTAACCTGCCACAACCATGCAACTAAGCTTGGGGAAGGAGCGGTAAAAACATTGGAACAGAGATGTGTGAAGCATGAACAACACAATGCCTATGGCCATTTTGACATGTTAGTTTTGCATCACTGGCCGAGCATAGCCTCTCAGGTCACGGCCGCAGAAGCCCACCCGACCCTTCAACAGTGCTTACCTCAGCATCACACATTTACCATAATGATCAGCCTAAAATTAACTTTGTTGCTACCACAGGGACTGCTCACACCCTCTACAGTAGTATTAGCTCAGTAAGATGATTCGTGTGCCATTTCTCATTGTGCTGCTAGTTTAGTCATGGTTTTACCCCTCTTGTTAAAACATATGAAAAATAAAAAGAAAAGAAACGCACAACAACAACAAAAACCGTCAAAGCTATTTAAATTTCACTATGTCCGGGAAAAATCACAACAATGTTAAGCACAAAACACACATATGAAAAAACAAAAACAACAAAAACACATGAGAGCAACAAGGGCCATAATGTACTGTGATCCAACCACATATTTTTCATTCAAGGGTTTACATCCTTGCAAATTGATTATAAAGTCAACATTGCTGAAAGTCGACCCAGGGGTGTTGACTTTATTCCTATTCCACTGTACAGGTATTGGAAATAGGGGGAGTTTACTATCCATGATAAGATGTTTTAACATGGAGCTTTGGACCTTTAACTTTCTTGATGCATTGGAGTTCCAAGCTTGCGAGGAATCAAATGACTGAGAAATTTTGTTGTGAGTTAAAAATCCTACACCTTATTGTAACACATTTTGTTATTTCAACTTTGATGTGTTGCTTATTGCTGGAAAACAAAAGTTTATAGCGGGTTAAAAATCCTATACCTAATTGTAACACATTTTGTTATTTCAACTTTGATGTGTTGCTAACTGCTGGAAAACAAACTTCATGATTTTTAAAAATAGAATTCTTTTAAATGAGAGAGAGATATGTTGAAATCAATAAATAGGAGTAATTAAAAGGACGAACCAAACATAAAACCTGTAACCCCCTTTACAACAGTGAACAGTGCCTGATCATTACTTGTTCGGCTGTTTTCAACAACCTTGCTGTGATGGCAATTCATTTTTTTTTTTTAATGTGATGTCATATTTTTCTATAAAACCTTTTTTTTATACCAACCCACTTTTAAAAAGCAAAAATTACCACACACTTTTTCATAATTCCAAGAATCTCGCCTCCCCCCCCCCAGACATCTCTCACACCCCTGGGGCGTGACCCCATTGATCTAGATGGACCATTCACTTTGAGCATCATCTGTTACAAGTGCCAGCTTCTACTTGTCCTTCTTGGAAGTGACTGTTCTCAACCACTAGATACTTGATAACCATAAAATTGCAAACCAGTGGCAACATTGTTGCAGAGCTGACCTTTACTTTCATCAAGGGATCAAGGTACCAATTCACCTGCCTGTCTATTTCACTGATTTCCACCAACTTCCATCCAATCTGAATACCCGCTTACTTACATATACCAAAAAAGTTATCCTAATTCACTTGTCTCTTTTACTTTCTCTATTACGAGCCGCCTTAACCGGCTGAGAATAAGTCGTGGGTTTTCTTAGCCCGGGTTTTCACAAGACAAAAATGTTACCTAGGTATTTTCTGCAACATGATATCGATTTAATATGTTTGAAACCGTGATATTCATCGCAATTAGCTCATTAAGTTACATTTACAGCACATTCGATCCAAGAAGTGATAATCAAGTTTAGAAGTTTGTCGTCGAAGTCTACCACCATCAGAATAAACGTTACACATTCATCGTCTGCTGCAAAAGTAGGAGGGAGGTCACTCTGTATCAAATTACGGCAAGGGAAATGACTCCTTAGACTCACTTTGAGATTTCAGATTTTTATCTTCGATTAATTCTTAAAACGGATTTATTTACATTTTTCTTATGTTTATCATTCTTTCTACTGAAATAGACGTAAAATCAGAGAATGAGAAATGTATTGAAACTGACACGTAATGGCAACAAAAGCGTTTTTATTTGGATGAATGGGGAGGCTAAATATAGAATCATCTAAATATAGCGATGACTAAGAGAAGTCAATTTTCATTCTTCACTGGAAAAGCAGAATCAGCACAAGAAAGATTCAATTGTGTTCAATAGGCCTGGTCATAAATTATAAATTGTCAACCATCTTCAAGCAAAGGTAAAGATTTTGGTTTTTAATGTCTTAAAAAAAAACCCTGTTGGATTCGTTATAGATATACTAACAGATAACAAACGAACACATAAAAAGCAAGCAAAACAACAACAAAGCAGCCCCCCCCCCTCCCCCCGAGGTGGTCGGTACTGCGCTCACTTCGCCACCCCCCCCCCCCTTCCCATAATATGTGCCTTTATCTCTTTCAAATTTTAGCAATATTTGATCATGCCTTCAGTTTTTCACCAGATATCTTGGTCTTTATACAATTATCTTTTGTATACTTGTGTTTTCTATATAAGATTTAGATGATTTCAGTTTTTATTCTTCAATATAAACTGCATTGAATTGTTTGTAATGAACACATATTATTGTTATGCTTGTTTATTTGCACTAATAAGATTTTAAAAGGAAGATCAGGGAAATTTGAGGAAAATTGCTTGTTTTGTTGTACCCATGTTGAAGAGCTATATATCTAAAACAGATCTGAGTAAAAGTTTATCTTCAAAATAGACAAATTTGTCTCCTTGTCAACCTTCACCATTTGAAAACAATCTGTCCAGAAACAAAAATGCAATTTATAAAAATAGTATAATTTTTTTTCTTCTTTTGGTCCCTAAGTAAGAACTCTTTTTTAAAAGTTAATCAGGTATTAAAGTTTGAAAGAAATATGTTAACCTCCTTTAATGCATGTCCTTAAATTTCTACTTGTTTTAATATATCAAAATACTGTCGTCTTTACTTTGTTTTCTTTAAACTTTAGATGCAAGACCTGAGTAAATCAGAACTTCCTGAAGTGACGGATAGAGATGTTGTTTATTATCTCAGGGATATCAACACTGAGCTTGCTGATGCTTGGAAAAGCACATTTGCAGAGTACCCAGAAAATTTCAAGGTCATTCAACATTTTTAAGTACACTTTCGTATTAATTATGAGAGATTCTGTATGTTCTTTTGTGTTTTCATTGTTTTAAGTTTGTTTACAAGAACTCGTTTTGAAAGAACTACATAAAATAGAAATAAGGTCTTTCCTTTTCTCCTCCAAAGAAAATGAATGAAACTGATACACACACACACACACACACACACACACACACACACACAACCTAAAGCAAATGAAAACAAAAACAAAAGAAGTAAACAGAAAATCAAGTACTTAAAATATCAGCTGACCTGTCCGTTTTTTTGGGTTACTAATGTAAGGGAATCAGAATAAACCAATAGAGATTAAGAATAGAATACGAATATCTCTACTTGTTGGGAATATTTTGCCTGATGTCTTTTGAGGAATAACGAGACATTGTGAATAGCGTTTAGTTTGGAACAGGGTCTCTGCTTTTAACAGAGTTCCACTGTGTTACCCTTGAAGAAAAACTTATTTGACTTTCTACATTTTGTATTGTGTACGTTTTTTTTTTTTCTTGTCAGCTTTTCCGTCCAATTAAATCTGATCTTAGGAATTGGCAGATAGAAAATTTCCCAAACTTTGTAAAAAATTTACTATGAAAATTTTTCTTCTATTCTGTCAATATTTCACTTCTGAACAGGATGAGTATATATGCATAACATCCAAAATATTGTTTTTTAACAACACAAACAACATTGATCCAAGAATGTGTGTTTTGAATCAAATCAATGCTGCAAATGCAATTGCAGGTCTTTTTTTTTTTTTATTTGATGATGAAAAAAAAACCCACACTGAAACAGGAAGAAAAGAAACATCGCTTTTTATGTTATTCTTAAACTCCACGGAACCATGCAACATTGCTGATTAAAACTGTAGTAATCGTTTGATTTTTCCTTTGCTGTTAGATCATTTTAATGACTATCTATTCGTTTTAACCTACTGCTAACTGAATTCTGTTTTGTCTGCTTAGTTATTCATATGGTTTAGTGCATGCGTGGGGTTTGTTGGTGAAATAAAGGAGTGAGTGAGAGAGAGAGAGAGAGAGAGAGAGAGAGAGAGAGAGAGAGAGAGAGAGAGAGAGAGAGAGAGAGAGAG
>JBCIKM010201843.1:0-12764 GCA_039654465.1 Melibe viridis | reverse complement strand
TATTATCCCAAAGACAAGAGCACACATACCCTCAGGTCCTGGTCCGTAGCTTGGACTGACAGAAAACTGGAGCCCAGAGATCTGGTTTCCAGCAGGGTGACTTCATATCTGTTCTGGTCAAACACGGGTGCAAAGAGGTTTCGTTG
Organism: Melibe viridis; assembly: GCA_039654465.1. Lineage (NCBI taxonomy): Eukaryota > Metazoa > Mollusca > Gastropoda > Nudibranchia > Dendronotidae > Melibe > Melibe viridis. The sequence continues at coordinate 12,618 of JBCIKM010201843.1, read as the reverse complement.
GACAGTGATTGAAACCAGAGCGGTGGCACTGGCAGGTGGAGTGCCTCCGTCTCGCGCTTCCACTCGCAGCTGTCACATGACAACAAAACAAAACAGTATATTACGAGATGAAAAGACAAAGGTGGACGGCTAAGAGACATGGAGGATGAAGGTGGAGAGATGGAGATGACAGAGATGGGATTGTCCTGGGCAAGAAATGATGTCATGGCCACAGACAGACGGCTAAAGAAATCCCTTGTTGTTGCCCTCAACACTTGTGGGTGTTCAGGACTTTTAAGTGGGTAAAAAAAACAGAGAAACAAAAGATAAAAGTGACACATTTAGGCGCAGACTAAGACGACCCAAACTGTTTATACTCCTTTGAAATAAATGCAAAATACAAAACACTGTCTCCATGAACATTTTATGAACACAAACTATTTCAACAGGTTTCTTGTAACCCTTCCTTTTTTAATTTGTTCTGGTTAAATACCATTCAGTAAAAGATCGAAAACTTGAGAAAAGTTTCTATCATTTGTGCCAAAAGACATAGACCCTTTGTTCATTTTGTTACAAAGAAATAAGGTCCAAAAGATGGCAAAATGTTTTGCATTGGATCCAACAACTAAAAAACTGGAAACTTACAGTGTACACAAAGCCAGTGTCTTGTCTCAGGTCCTGAATCACTCTGATGTCGCCATCGTTGTTGATAGAAAAGAAGTTTGTGGCCTGATCGTCTCCAATCGCATTCAGAGTCACAGTGTTGAAGGGGCTCTGGACACAAAAGACGTGACAATACTTTTGATGTATATTTAAAATGTCAAAAGGCACAGACCATTTTCAGCCCATTTGTGAGTTAAACTCCAAGTTCTCAAACAAAGCAGGTATCAGAAAATGAGATAATTGAAAGAGCAACATAAGTTAAATGTATATATTTATTTTTTTTTCAATTTTTTTTCTTGTTTAAAATTAGATACCCATTCTTAATGCTAGGCAACTTACCACTGTATCCGCATCAAAAACGCTGATAGAAAAGATGCTTGTGGTGACATTGACCGTCTCTTGAATAGTCACAGAGTACGGGGCGCTGATAAATGTCGGGGCATTTTGGTTTCTTGTCACTGTAATCTGTACACGTGCACTCTCTGGTGACCCCAAAGGAGGCGTTCCCAGATCAACAGCTTGGATTGTGAACTGAAAAGAAATTGACCATGGTCTCTTCTTAAACTTATAATTCTCTTTGTAGAAAAAATCATTTTGACTTTGTGACAACCGATTTTAGGTAAAGATTTTGTTTTATTTGCATAACTTTTCAACTTTTTTTTTTTTTAAATCCATACTCAGTAAAGTGAAATTAGCTGATACCTTACCACTTCTGTTTTAACACTGAATCATTAAAAAGTAAATTTGTACTCCAAAACTATTATGCAACCCCACCATCTCATACTACAAATAAATGTCACACCTCATAAAATGATGTCTGGCTTTGGTCCAAGGTCAAGGCCTGGCTGACAGAGACGGCTCCGCTGAACGGGTCCACAAAGAAGAAGTCAAGGACATTGGGGTTGTTGCTGCTGGCACTGAAGCGAATCGTGTTGTGTGGTGGCTGTGGATAGGACAAGAAAATTGGTCAAAATTCAGGATGATGGACAAATTACTACTGATCAAACTCTGTTTCTTCTCTTATGATAAACTTCTAAAAGATGCTAGATTATCCTTCATTTAAACCTTCCATTTTAAATGAACTTCATATAAAATCATTGTGTTTGACAGGGATTGAAAATTTCTTTATTCCATGCTTTGTCAGTCCCATAAATCAAACTTGAGTGAAATCTGATAAGTGGCCTTTTAAACCATCCAGAAATTTTTTTACTGATGAGAAACATACAAAATCTTCAATGCTGTTTGTTCTAAAAAAACATTCATTGATTTGCCAAAATTAGATTACTACTTAAAGGGTAAAATTTCTTACATTCGCATCCGCATCAGTAGCGTTGATGGTGAAAAGCCTGGTGCCCAAAGGAGTTGTATCAGGAATGGTCTGCACGTAGAGCAAGGGGGAAATGATGGGACGTCTCAGATTCCTCAGGATTGACACCACCAGAACGGTCGTGTTGCTTCGAGGTACTGGCTGTCCACTGTCAAACGCCCTTATACGAACATAAACGCTGTCAGAGGCAGTAACCAAATCTCTCTGGATTCTCACTATGCCGGTGTCCTCTTCTATTTCAAAGTAGACTGGTGCCTCATCGTCTCCGATAATTTCATAAGAAACAATCTCAAATGTACCCTGAACATTTGGAGAAAAAGATTTTCCAATCATAAGACATGATACAAGTTTAATATTCAAAATCACAGGCAGTAACTTTGACATATGTTCAAGAGCTATGATTTAATTTGGTATGAATGTGTTACACACCAAAGTGTTTGTCTTCAAATAATGTTTCAGTAATTGTATAACAAAGTACTTTTATTTCAGTTCACTTCTTTCATCATTAAACCTATGCAGTTTCCTTTTTCCCGACAATTTAAATTAAATGGATTCAAACAGATTTTGTACTCACTTGCAAGTCATTATCCACAGCATTCACATTGAAAATTGAAGAACCCACTGCAAAATTTTCTTGCACTGTGGTAGCGTAGGGGGAATTGATGAAAGCAGGTGTGTTGAGATTTCTAAGCACATTGACCAGAACGGTAGCAGTTTGGGCAGCAGAGTTAGGGATGTCTCCGTTGTCTGTTGCTTTCACAAGAACCTGTGGAGATATTTCCCAGTGAGAGGTTTTTGGCCTGTTAATGTCCAGTTACAGAAATCAGTATCATCCCATTCTTAAACATGTTTTCAGTTTTCTAAATCAAGACAATAAGTCCTGAAAGATAATTTATTTTTAAAATACTCCTGCAAGAGACATTCTGTTCAAGGATATGAGATACTTAGTGAGCATGAATTCATCTAGATCAGATATTCTCTCACCTGTATTAATCATTTATCTCTGGAAAATTGCCCAAATATTTGATAAACCAAAGAAGCATACAGCAAATTCTGTTTAAAATAAGAATATTGTGGTACCCATTTCTCCAAATAACAAATACATATTCTTTGAAGCAGTATTTTGCTTTGAATGCTAATTGAAAACTACTGAAATGAAAAGTTTATATTTCCGATGTTAGGCAATCCCTCAGACACAAAAGAGCTCCTACCGTGTACGAGGCCTGAGTATCCTGCAGGAGGGATGACCTCAGTCGGATTTGTCCATTGCTTTGGTCGATTGTGAAGAATTTGGCTGCATCCATATCGCCCACAATGGAGTAGGTGACAACATTGTATGGAGCCTGCACGAATGAAGATGGAATTTCTGATTGGTTCACAGCCTCAGTGGTGTAGAAATGATATGAAATGTGACACACTTTGACATTTTAGAATGTAAAACAAGACAAGCAAATTAAATTTTTAAGTTTCAAAATGTTTTTGTTTTATTTATAACATTCAGAAAAATCTGTCCCCATTGAGAACATAAACAAGAGCAAATGGATCAAGATGGGTCAGCTTTCATTCCATGCAACGCTGTTTTGGGATGAATACTTCTGTTGATGCAACAGGTCTGCGGTCAGGTCCTGGATTCGACTCCAACACTGAGCGAGTTCAAAACTTCCCTGCCTTTCTTCTATCTGTCTTTGGCTTTGTCTCTTCTTTTTACTTGACCTTTGCATCAATCTTGCTGGGGACATACTTTATGGTGAGAGGCAACATGAAGAAAAAACAAAAACAGAGACAAAACAAAAACATCAGATGCCTGTAGACTTTGTCAGCTGCCTTCAGTACGAGGAGAAAGGTGACTTAATTGTTAATTGTTTTCTCACCAGCACGTCAGCATCTGAGGCAGACACCGTGAAGATCAGCTGGTTGAAGCCGACAGTTTCCAAGACAGCGGTCCTGGTGGAGAAGTTGGGTAGTCCAGGGGTCACCCATGTCGGAGAGGCCAGATTGCGGTTCACAAACAGCGTCACAAAAGCATAAGCTGCCTGAGTTGGATTGCTCAAGCCACCGTCCACGGCTTGTACAAGAATCTGGATTAGAAAAGAATTAAACATGAATAGTTGAAAGAATTTTAATATAATATTAAATGATGAATCGTCTGCAAATAAAATAAAATTCAACTCACTTTTCCTTGATTTTTAAAGATATATTTTATGAAACAAGATTAGGTAGCTAGTTGAGACAACGTAAAACATTATTTTAAAATGATAAATCTACTCCGGTTAAGAATTTCAAATGGTCCTAATTGGTCAGACACTGGAAAAAGCTTTAAACCATCCATAACAACACTAGAACATTATGGAGGGAAAGAGGACCTCATTTTAAATTGCATTAATATGATAAAATTAAGACCTGGTTGACCAAAGATATGAAAGATTCTAGTATGATAAAAAAAAAAAAAAAGAAAAAAAAAAGAGAAACTGGTAAAGATACTATATTATCATAATTCTTAAGAGGAGAAAATACCAGAGAAACTGACCCTGTAAGAGGATGAAGCGTCGTTGAAGATGGTGTTCTGTAGGTAGATTACTCCAGTGGTCGAATCGATGGTGAAGAAATTGTTTCCTGTTTGGTCGTTGATGATGGAGTAGCTGACCACGTTGTACGGAGCCTGAAACAATGAATAGAATGTGGGATATAAGACAAAGAATTTCCACATCTATCATCTGGATTGGGACATACTCATAAGGAATATGTCAAAACTTTTTCCCAAAAATATTTAATCTTTGTTTTAATAAAAACAGAACTTCTGATTCAAATCTGTATATTTTTAAAATGCACGGTAACTTTCACAAAGACAAACAAATGCAAAAAATTTCATTCAATTCTGCTGCTAATAAAATCATTAAGTAAGGGAAGAAAGGCTTGATCCAATACCAGCCAATCCTTAAAAAACCTGATGACTCACTCTCAAATCATCGTCGGTTGCCGTCACTTGGAACACGCTGCTTCCCACAGTGGCACCCTGCAGGATCGTCCTCGTGTAGGGAGTGTTCACAAACCGAGGGCTGAACTGGTTGCGGATAACGTTGATGTTGACAATGGCAGAAGGGGAGGCAATCAACGGTGATGGCACACCTTGATCAATAGCTTGAACAGTGAGCTGGCAAAAACAGAACAAAGTGCAGGTATTTATCTATCTTCAGACTCCAAACATACTCACAGATAACTTTGGAAATAGCTGATACAAGTCTTTCACTGCTTTCTGCCATAAATTAGTCAATTTCTTCTCCTCCTTCAATTTTATCAACTGACTCTGTGAGTCTGAGTATTAATGTTGTTGAATGTGTAAGATTTTGATGGATTTTCATTTTTACTTTCATCTCTATTAATGTGTTGTCACTGAAAAATTTCTTTTAAACCAGAATTGAAACCCACAGGAGAGCAGATCATCAACTTTAGATGAAACAAAACCATCATCATTGTCCCCCCACTAAGGACGTTTACTATGAGCATTGCCTGGTTCAGCAAAAAGCAATGCAGACGTGTTGTAGTTGCATTACATGCTAATAGAGATTTGAAAGTATATGACATGACACACTGCGTTAAATCACTTACTGTATACACAGTGTTGGTGTCAGAGGTCAGAGGTGAAATGACTGACACGGCACCAGTCACACTGTTGACAAAGAAGTACTGCAGAGCAAGCTGATTGCTGACCCCTCTGTAGGTGATCTGGTTGTTTGGGGGCTGCAATTTGAAAAAAGGACTTTTTTTAGAATGTTGCTAATATTTGAAAGCTGTTAATTGAAAAACAAAGATTTTTTAATGACTCTAAGAAAAACAACTCATATACAATATTTTTTAATGTTTAAAATGCAGAATGTTCAAGCCACAAAAGTTGTAGCAAATAAATATTTGCGTTTTCCTCGGAAGCTTTCTTGTTCTATTCAATTCTTCTTTTTTTGTCATTGATCCTAAATATGCAAGCAAATGAGACACAAGAGAAGAGACAGCTCACCACTGAGTCGCTGTCCCTGGCAGTGACGACTTCTATGGTTGTCCCCAGCTGCTGAGTTTCCAGGATGGTCACGTTGTAGACAGTGGGTGCGAAGACGGGGGCGTTGATATTTCTATTCACAGTAATAGTGACCGTTTCCAGATCAGATTTCGGAGGGATTCCACTGTCGATGGCTTGAACGAGGATCTGTGAAATACAAATATAGAAACATTTGACTTACCATAAAGAAATTATACAGATTATATTGAAGCTGTTTCAGACAAGATGGATAGAATTTATAAAAGAAAAAAATTTTATGTTCAAAATTTTCAGGTTTCAAGACTGTCATGTACTAATTTTTCTAATTAGGATTGAAAAGAACAAAAAAAGAAATTCTGATTAATTCAAAACAAGCTTTAACTTAAAGCTGCTTCATACAAAACAAAATTTATTATTGGGAAAATCATTTTTATAAATACTGCTGTAAAAAGTTTCAAAATTCCAAAGCACTCAGTCTTCAAACAAAGTTATGATTTACTTGAGGTGACAATCAAGAAGCAAAAAGTGTAATAACCTGATATTGATTGATGGTATCAAAAGCAAGAATTTGTCGAAGGGTGATCACACCAGTTGTCGCATCAATTTGGAAAAAGTTTGGTGCAGTATCTATTCCGACAATGGCATAGGTGATGGAGTCAAAGTTGTTCTATGGTGGAATAGACAGGAGGAGAGTTACATCAAAATTTTCAACAGAAGACAAAAAGCTGTAAAATTCTGAAAACAGTGTAATCAAAATGCTTTCCAAAAAGGCTTTGAACAAAATTTCCCATTCAGTGAAAACACATAAAAAATAAGCCATAAAAAGGAAGGAACTGAGACGTCATTCCAAAATTCATCAATATACTCAGGACAGAGCATGCTGAACCAAAGATCTTTTCCCTATACGGAGAGATATTGAAGTAAGAATGAATTCTATCTGAGACATTTTGTTACTCAAAAATGTGTTAACTTAACATTTAATTAGTTCTGTTGAAAAACATTGGAAGTAATGATCAAGTAATTTTAAATGCATAGCTGTTTTAGAAGAATTTTGAAATGTTTTTTGTAAACAAGAATTTTAATTTCTGCATACACATAAGCCATAAAGAGCAAATAGAATCTCATATGAAAAGCAGAAAGGGCAATGATCGTTAACTGTTTCAAACTGACAGAAATCAAAGAGATGTTGCCGTGGTTACCTGAGTGTCATCATCAGTAGCAGTCACAGTAAAGATGCTGTCTCCAGGCTGGACGCTCTCAGAGATGGTGTTGGCATACGGTGTGAAGATGAATCGAGGGGGGCTCAGGTTCCTGATGACGTTAATGAACACAATGGCATCTGCATCTGAGCCTCTTTCTGGGTTTCCCCTATCCCTGCCTTGAATCGTCAACTGGCAACACAAAAATTGTAAAATGTGAGTAAAACAATTCCAGAAAAAGACCTCATAAGGTTATGGTGTCATCGAGAGAGAACAAAGTGTCAAAGAGACCTCATGAGGTTACGGTGTCATCTACAGAGAACAAAGTGTCAAAGAGACCTCGTGAGGCTACGGTGTCATCTTGAGAGAACAAAGTGTCAAATAGACCTCATGAGGTTATGGTGTCATCTAGAGAGAACAAAGTGTCAAATAGACCTCATGAGGTTACGGTGTCATCTAGAGAGAACAAAGTGTTAAAGAGACCTCATGAGGTTATGGTGTCATCTAGAGAGAACAAAGTGTCAAAGAGACCTCATGAGGTTATGGTGTCATCTAGAGAGAACAAAGAGTCAAAGAGACCTCATGAGGTTATGGTGTCATCTAGAGAGAACAAAGTGTCAAAAAGACCTCATGAGGTTATGGTGTCATCTAGAGAGAACAAAGTGTCGTATAGAAAAATAATTCCATCATGTCGTTCCTCATCTCACCCTTGAATTTGAGAAAATCAAGGAAATTATGTTGTGTGGAAAGGGTGTGAAAAATAGGACAAAATCAAACATGATTTCACACATGCTAAAAGTCTTTAATCCATATTTTTTCAGGAATGAAACTTGACATATTTCTTTATGATCATAGCAGTCTCCATTTTAGTGCAGGAGGTACATAAAAGTTTTGAGGTGGTTGTTTTTGGTCCCAATGCTTACTTGGTAAGTGCTCGGCTGGTCAGTGTCGGTGATCAAAGATTTTCTCACGCTGATCTCTCCCGTCACCTCATTGACTTGGAAAAACTCTTGTGTTTTGGCATCAGATGTTTGGACATAGTACACAACATTGCTGGGCGCCTGTTGTAGGAAGTGAAATGATATATATTTGATGTTAACTGCATAAATTATTCAAAACTTATGGTTTTCTATTCCAAACTACAGTTTCCTTAAGCTAGCACCCAAAATTAGAAAGAAAAACAAAATTTTAAGAGGGTGTTGGCCTCATAAGGAAAATTGCGAATTTTAGAGTGTGTCTTCTCTTTGTTGTGTCTGCTATATTTCAGAGTTCAAGTTCACAATCATTTACGACTAAATTGTAATCATCAGAGAAACCATCTGAATACACGCCTGTTTGTCTGAAGCTCTGCAACTCTTCGAATCTCCAGTCATTTGCTTAGGACTTTGTGGCTGTGATTTAATGTGTGAAAATATTTTGAGCAATTTCAGAATACCAAACAACCTCCTGCCTTACCTTTGTGTCGGCATCGGTAGCTCTGACAGTGATAATGGCCACCCCGAAGGCCTGCGATTCAAAGATGTTGGCTGTGTAGGTTAGCTGCTCAAAGACGGGGGCAAAGAAATTTCGCAGGATGTTGATCTGAGCCACAATCGATGCAGTTCGAGCGGGAGATCCATTGTCACTGGCTACAATGCGCAGCTAAAGACCGAAAAAGATTGGTAACCGTTAAAATTCATCAGGAATTCCCAAATCTTGTATCATATTATTAAACTCTATTGTAAGAATAAAAAATCACTGCATACTGAAAATAAACTTAAGTTCAAATTCAGATTAGGTTCATCTTCAAAACCTAAAACCCAGTCGATCCCCAAGGTTTGCAAACAATCCTTGAATAGCATGTTTTATGATAGACTCAACGCATGAGCTTGTCTGTGGTTTGTGTCCCAATCAACAAATCTGCAGCAACAATCAATGGCGCAGCCTTCCATTGGTGGCAGCTCTTCCAAAAAAACTCCTTTCAAAAGGAAAATAATAAAAACTCCAAAAGTTTCACTAACCAACTCTGCAATTTAATAAAATACTAATTATAAATATTTTTCCTTTTTGACATCTTCTTTGGTTTAGATCACAAGAACATTTTATTTTGTTTGTAATCAGTCACTTTTATATTTTCTTGGAGTACAAATGCATGTTGGGATACCTTGTAAAAGTCGACAGTGTCATCGACCAAGGACGCTTGTGTTGTGACCTGTCCTGACACGGGATTGACAGCGAAATAATTCACTGTGTTGTCATCTCCAATGGCTGTGTACCTGATCTGGTTGAATTGGGGCTGAAAAAGATAAACAAATTTTCCTCAATTTCCATAATACCAACAGCCTATTTTAAAGACCAACATGAAATGAATATAAACTCAGTTGTCCAATTCACAAAAGCCTGTGTTATAGTCGATAACAAAGATGAAAGTCACTGACTGGAACAAAACAAAAAACAAAAAAACCAATCCATAAAACATTTGTCAATTCCTTACATTGCTATCTGCGTCTGAAGCCTGCACTTGTATGACCTCTGTGTTGATGGGCACTGTTTCAAGAATGGTGGTCACATACGAAGCGTTGAAAAAGATCGGATCCTGCTCATTACGCAGCACCGTGACATTGACAACAGCGTCTTGTGGAGAGGATCTTGTGGTTGGGATGCCCCGGTCTGTCGCCCTGACTGTGATCTGGAAACGGTAGAATGATAAGAATACGTTTTAATTGGTATTGTATAACCATGTTGCCATGTGACTATTCGTGTTCAGAGAGAAGCTTGTCTATGTTCCCGGCACATAATTACTGTTTACTCATTGCCTAAAGGGCACTGTTTACAGTCGACTGAATTATTTCTCTTACACTGATTCTAATTATTTCATAGTTTTTCAACAGCAACAAAAAATTTGACAGAGCTATCTGTCTTTCTTTCTTTCTTTTCCTTTAGTACCTTTCAGTGTAAATTTTACAAAGCTTTTATACGAGAGATTTTCCTTTTTTTAGAGAAGAGAGTTGCTCAAATCTGGGGTATAATAATAGTGGAGCAAAAATCAAAACAATGTTATTTCCCCTAGCTTAACAGGAAGGACAATGCACAGACAATGACAGACGTTTGGTACTCACGACAAGGTTGGTGACGGAAGCTGCTGCGGCAAGAGATCTCTTCAAGCTGATTTGTCCGTCGTCATTGATGGTGAAATAAAATCTAGACAATGGATCTCCAATGATTTCATAGTCCACTTGGTTATGAGGAGGCTGGAAAAATGGATGAAAATTTAATTCATGTATCAGAACCGCTATTGAGATGACAGAAATCACAAAGCAAAATTATAATGAGTCTGATGCATTTCTCTACAAAAAAGGATAACAATGCATGGTTCATTAATTTTAGCCATGTTCTCAGTTACACAAAATGGATAAAAAAGAATGGTTCGTCTTTGTTAAACGAAGATTTTGATCCCTTGTCTGCTGATAAGTTTTGAACTGTAAAATCAGAATGTTACAAATTTGTTATGAAATATTTCTCTTTAGCATTAGCCATTTCAGTCTTTTTTTGCAGAGAATTTCCAAAACACCTTGATTGAATCTTGGTTCCAAACATTTTACCACAGTTACAATTCTACAATGCTGCATTTTATTTACCAGGAGATCAACGTCAATAGCTGAAACAGTTGCAATAGTTTCAGCAAGGTTGAAGTTTTCAGCAATGCTTCTCGTCTGAAGCAAAGTGTTGAAGACTGGGTCATTCAAGTTTCTGCTGACTGTGATGACGGCTGTTGCCGTTGCAGTCGCACCCCCTCCATCAGTGGCTTGCACTCGAACCTTGAATTCAAAACAAATAAAACAGATGCTTCAGACCTTATGTAAGTATTACAGTTTTCATCGTTTTGCTTCTTATCTTCTGATTGCAAGTTATGTCCAACAAAAATCAAAATTAAATTAGAAAAAAAAAAGAATTTGATAGCCTCATAAGCAATTCGTTGCCTCATAGCTTCTCTTTACATTCCACTGGTACTGTGTTGTGGACTTACAACATAAGTTAACGAGTCATCCAAAGTGAGAGCCCTTGCAACCACAACAGTGGGGCTTGTCGGACTGCTCATCTTGAAGTAGATATTGCCAAGGCCATCTCCAATCACTGCATAGGTGAGACGGTTGTACGGGAACTGGAAAACAATGTTATACAACATTTTTTTTAAACCTGTGTCATAGGTCACTGCAAATGTAATTTTCAAAAAATTAAAACAGGTTTTTCCTTTGCTAAATATTTTATCTAACACAAGTGTTAACATGAAGATTTAAGATAAAAAGCAACATAATGCACAAAGTTTCATCTTTTATCTATTTTTAGCTAGCATTAATGATAAAAAGCGGTAGGGGGGGGGGGGGGGGAGAAAATATATATTGTAACATACATGGAATGTAGTGTGCAAAGTTACTCTTGATCGACAGCTGTGTTGCATTGAAAATTGCATTGAAAATGACAAACCTGTGAGTCCAAATCAGTGCCCTCAACTTCGATGACGCTGGATTCAACAGAGAGTGTCTGGGGAATGGTGGCTTCGTAGGTGATGATTGGGAAGAAAGGCACTTCTCTATTCCTCAGCACGTTGACGATCAGGGTAGCGCTTCCAGACAGGGACGGGGATCCAAAGTCAGAAGCGATAATTACAACCTGGGTTGGAAAAAAGTGAATATAAACAGTGTGATCAGTTCACCGATGAAGATGATGAAAATGAAGATGATGAGGAAGATAACAATATCTCAACAGCAATAGGATGGAAATTTAAAGATTGACCAAGGTGATGATCTACAATGATTCCTAATACAAGCTCATCAACAGTCATTCATGGACTCATCAAACATTGTCCATTTTTTCCTTTAGATTCTATAGTGTAAAATTGAATTTTTTTTAAATGTGTCATAAAAAATAGAAAAAAAAGAAGAAGAAACTTGCAAAGACTGAAATTCAAAATCAAACATAGCAAATATTTCCAAGTGTGAAAATGTAAAATCAAAATAGTTACTTGATACTGGGTTGCCAGGGAATCATCTGTTGCAAAGGATCTTGCCAGATAGATTTCTCCAGTGGTGGGGTAGGCCAAGAACAAGGCTCTTCCAGATAAGGGAGAGACAGATTGTATGCCAAAGGAGACATTGCTGTTCAAGGAATTCTGCACAAAAATAGAAAAACATTTCACAATACCAGCATTTTAGTTTAAAACATATGGCTAAAAGTTTTAGATAATTTGTTTGTTTGTTTATTGGAGGTTTTAGGGCCCCACGACACACGGGGGTCATAGAGGAGCCCAGAGGAAAGTCAGATGATAGAATTAGTTAAAAGAGGGAACAGATCAAACCACAAACAACTGAGAGATGATTTACACTAAAAAATAAATATCATCCCTCAAAACACATATCGACACCACCGAGAGATGATTTACAATG
>JBCIKM010201732.1:2489-12765 GCA_039654465.1 Melibe viridis | reverse complement strand
TACTACTCGACGAGTAGTTGAAATACTCGAGTAGTTATAAAACTACTCGAGCGAGTACTCGGCGGAGCTAATACTCGAGTACTCGCACAGCCCTAGTTGACTGCTGACTTCTGCTGGTGGTAAACATTCCACCGTCACTATCTAATGCTCTTATCAGGAAGATTAGTAAGAATTACTAACTGTTGTCGTTCTCTTATTTGTGCATATATTTCTTTGTACAGAACTTCATTTATGAAACCAAGGTAGACACGTATAAATATTCGGAGGGTTTTAAGAGACTTGAGAATGACCCAAGTTGATTGGCCCAACTCTGCAATATCTTGATTCAAAAAGAATCGTGCAGCAAAATCTCATGCATTTTTTATGTCCATAGCATTTGAGTGGATTGCATCAGTGATTATTTGATAAAGTAGGTATTGATCCAAGTTTGATTGGATGTCAAGTTCACTGCTGTCGTTAGTTTAATTTTTGGTGCCACTGAACTTTGGGAAGAGTAGTCCAAATGAAAACAGGCCTCGGGGATGAATTTTAATGAGGGTTGCTCAAGACCTTGCTTTCTGTGTTTGGCTTACCAGATCTCGGGAGCTCACTGTGTGTGAATTTTTTTGTGGGGGTTTGTAATTTAAGACTCATTTTATGTTCCGCTTTCAATCACTTGAATGATCGGATAACAGCTGCAATCAACATAGTGGACTGTGACATGCTGAGGTGCATTTGGAAGTAATTCTCATATCTGCTTGGTGTCGTCCTCACTGCCCATGGTGGCCGTTTTGAGCATACTGAACACTTATAAGACATGAAATAAAACTTCAATAAAAATTTTCATGCAGGAGGTTTGTTATTTTTTTAGCAGACACTATCCTTCCACATCGATGGATAGTCCTGGCACTATTCGTCCGCATTGGCAGATACATTTTTCTTAATAGTCTGTCAAACAAATAAAATTTTAGTTTGTTATATACTTTAAGTATTTAGGCGGTTGTTTATTAAAGAATTAACACAATTACATGACAGTTGTTGTATTTGAATGTCTGTCTCTGTGTAATTATGATAGTGTATAATATATAATATATTTTCTTTGTTGTGATTGTATCAAAGAATTCTATTATTACTTGACCCCATGTCATGTAAGCAAAACTGCCATATTTAGCAAAATTGTTAATTTTTTTATCAATTTAAGAATATCAATCCACAAATAAATTTTTTTCAAGCAATCATAACTTATTTCAGTGTATTGGTTTCTTGTAGAGTTAAAAAGACTGGTCCGTGCAGTCCTTTGCCTAAGCAAGCTACTCTTCGGGCCCTTGTCAACTGTACGCCAATTTTTTTTTGTCTGCATCACAGCTATGCAGTTTCCAGGCAACAATGGATGGTGCAAATCCTGATGTTGCCCAAGTTTCCTGACCCGGAAAGGAATCGATTTGGTGTATTTTTTGCAAAAATTTGCCCATCAGCGGCAAAGGATGTAACTATTATGTCCACTGAATCTTGCATGATTCATCACACTTCCTGATGTTTCATACCAATTTTCTAGATGTCCGCTAACACAGTTTTAACAATTAACTCACTTTCAATCCTTTGTTGGAGAAATCTAACTTCAAGCATCCCCAGAGCATGACCAGGCTCCTCCGTGCTCGATATTAGCATGACAAAATTGCCAAAGTACTGTAAAAACACAAAAGGTGATTTGGTTTTAGCGCACAGAAAATATTTATGACGTGAATAAAAAAAAAACTCAATCAATTTCTATCAAACCTGAAAGAAATCGCACACCGTGCACATGATTTTACTGCACACATTTTTAATAAAAAACAGTTCACAGCATTTAACTTAGCAGTGATGACTTGAACACAATTCACTGTGGGGACTTGCATTTCATGAGTTGTTTACAAAAGTTCAATAAAAGTTGATTTTGTACGGGTTTCATAATTGGGGATTTTCTTATGCTGCTCTGTATACAAGAATGAATGTCGGCTGCTCACTTGTGGAATGTCTTAGCAACTGAAGCAGTAGAGACTAGTTGCCTATTCAGCGAATCATTTCTTGTGCAATTAAGTGTTTTTGTTAACTGTAGATTGGTCCCCTGCTGTGGGGTTTCTACAGGTGAACAATGATGATGATGTGTCAAATTGACAAAGCCTCTGCAACTGAAAAATGATTTTTTGTTTTTAATTGCTTCAAAATGACACGTCAAGTTCTGCATAATTTGTTCTTTTTTATTGATTCTGCTCAACATATAGTTTGAAAATTGCAGCTTACTACATCAACAATGAGTTCAAGTACTGATAACTACTTTGTTGGTGTTGATGTTGGAACTGGCAGTGTGAGGGCTGCGCTGTTTGATCACAATGGCCATCTGATTTCTATGTCTGTATGTGATATAAAAGTGTGGAACACAAAGCCTGATTTCTATGAGCAATCATCAGAAAACATATGGGAAGCAGTTGCAAAAACAGTAAAGGTTTGTTGATTTTTATCTTTGGAACTTTTGAAGTTTTAAGGATTAGTATTTTCCCAGCTTCTGAACAAAAAAATTGAAATGTTGTGTAAATGAAAACTTAATAACATATCTTTGTTCTGATCAAGTCATGACTTATCAAATCATGGTTGTACACTCCTACTTTTTTTTTACTTCAGCAGCATGTTGCCTGAATTGTTTTCATGAGACTCAAGCAACTAATGAATACATTGTCTTGTCTTTTCATCTCTTTTACCGCTTCAAATATTGGACTGTTAACTCAAAGAAAATTTCTCATCAATTCTTTATGAAGAAAAAAAAAGAAAACCAAAGGATAAATAAAATGTCAGTTACATTTAGTGTAACAATTTCTTATCTTTTCATTACCTGAAACGGGAAAAAAAACAACATGCGATTTGTACAATCTGTCTTTGTTAAGGAGGGGGCGAAACCAAGATCCAAAATCCTTAATATCCATCCAAATCTCTTGACATTGCACAAAAGTACCTTTCGTTAGAATGTAAACTTAAAGGCGGTGTCTAATCCACCAAAAAAGTTATGTAACCAAGGTAATGGTGGCCATCTTGGATTTTGATTTTGAGGCCTGATAGCTCAATAATTTATTCTCAAATTGACGTCCAACTTTGAGTGCTAGTAAAGCAAAGTATTTTCAATTTTAGTGTTGTTTTTTTATATCTGTTGTATTTGTTTATTATCATTATTATTATTTTTCTGTTTTATATGTTGCTACCTTGAATTTTTCACAATTTTGCCAAATTTTCAACTTTGAAGATCTTTAAGTAGGGAACAAATTCAAAGTTCAAAATTTCAACACTAGAATTTAAAGAAACTATCTTGAAAAAGATAATGTTGAATTCTCATGCAAATCTGTTCATAACTAAGCGAGTTATATTTATATGTGGCAAAGAGGGAATCAAGCTTTTGGAAGCACATTTTGAGCATTTAATCAGCTGAATTTGCTATGAATATTTTTTGTTTCTTAATTTCAACATACTTCAAAGTGTCTAAAAGGGCTGAAAACCCTCATTTTTGTATCTTGCCCCCTCCTGAAAGAGATAACTCAGCACATCTCTAGGCACTTTCTCAATGCATCAAATGGTAGAAAGTAAATAGTACTGTGAGTTTTTTATCTTATAGTATTCATCAACAAACATACACTGTGTTTTATCTTTTGTTAATTTTTTGCAACTCTCTTTTCTTTCTGAAGCAAGTGATGGAGGACAGCTCTGTTCCACCCAGTGCAGTCAAGGGTGTGGGTTTTGACGCTACTTGTTCACTGGTTGTTCTTGATCACAAAATGAAACCGTGCACTGTAACCCAAGAAGGTGTGCGCTGTGCTTTGTTAACACACCTTATGTCTCTGTGGGTTGCATTAAGTTGGGATTTGTTTTTGAAGTTGTTGTTGTTTTGTTTTGTTTTTTTGGGGGGAGTGGTTGAGTTTATTTTTGTTGGGTATTTTTTAGGGGGGGGAAGAGAGATTTGTTGTTTGTTTTTGTTTTGGTTTTTCTTTGCGGGGGGGGGGGGGGGGTTGTTGGAATTCTTTGTGTTTTCTCCTTTTGGTGAGGATTAGTCTGAGGGTGGTTTGTTTCAAGTTCCTGGCTTCTGCTGCCCCTATCTAGATCTTGCCCTCTCATATAAACAATCCCAAATACTAAGTTCTAAAAATTAAAAGTTATTCCCTGTTCCTAAGCCCTGTTTTAAGCATCTAGGAGACAAAAGTTGATGCATAATAAATTGGACCACAATTATCCAGAACTAGTCAGA
Organism: Melibe viridis; assembly: GCA_039654465.1. Lineage (NCBI taxonomy): Eukaryota > Metazoa > Mollusca > Gastropoda > Nudibranchia > Dendronotidae > Melibe > Melibe viridis. The sequence continues at coordinate 8,522 of JBCIKM010201732.1, read as the reverse complement.
ACAATGCATACACATACTTAATGGGTAAACTTAAACTCATGAACAGACAAGACTAAAGTGTTTAACATTATAGGTATAAGGCTGGATTTGAGGATGAGACAATGTATTTTCACATTTGTCTTTCCTCCTGATGTTCAATTATGTGTTTAGAAATAAAGTTTTAATTTCATTTTTAACTTCAGGGGAAAATGAAAGAAATGTCATCTTGTGGATGGATCACAGAGCTGGGAGTGAGGCCAGTGACATAAATGCAACAAATCATGAGATGTTGAATACTGTGGGTGGATCAATGTCCTTAGAGATGCAGCTCCCAAAACTCAAATGGTTGAAAAAGGTTTTTGCTTTTGTTGGCTTATTTACTTGTCAGGGCTTGTATGTCCTTTTGGGGATTAATTTTAACTGCTAAAACTTGTCTGATTTTAATCAGCTAAAAACTTTGCTTCATGAGTGATGAATTGAAAAGTATCCACTTTCAGAAAACAACTTATATCATTTGCTGCTTTTGATTTAATGTTAATTTTTTTTTTTTCTTAGTTGTAGAAAATACTTTTCATCCTCATTCAGGTGAAGGGTACAATATTCTAGTCAACCTGCCCTGTCTCACTCACAGTTCCCCAAATTGGAATAGCTGAGAAGTAGGACGGAACTAAGACTAAGAACCACTTTGGAATGATGTACTGTAGTATATTGACTTCACTATTATTATCTACTAGAGTAACGAATTCTCTAATTGACAGCCCTGATTTTTCTGTGTCAAACAAATTTCATTTCAGAATATCCCCAACACTTGGAAAGATGCAGCCCACTTTTTCGATTTACCAGATTTCCTTACCTGGAGAGCTACGGAAAATCTGTCCCGGTAAATCATTTAAACCGAGATTGTCATCACACTTTTTATAATACCTTAATTTTCAAATTTAAAAAACCCAACATTTTCATACTTTTAAATTTTATTGGTCAACTGAGAACAAAAATATATTTGTTGTATTTGAAAGTTTTGGAATTTGTGGTATTGGTCTCATCATTCTCCCAGATCATCTTGTTCCCTTGGCTGTAAGTGGAGCTACCAAACCCGGGACAACACTTGGAATAATGATTTTCTTACTTTGATTGGACTAGAAGACTTGGTGACAAATCAGACCAAGATAGGTAAAATGACCTTCCTTTCATATTTTTCTCAAATGTGCTTTTCTGAGATCCGTTAAAAACACAACATTTGGAATTCAACATTGAAATGTGTGACTGAATAGTTATTTCACTCTTTGTTACTTTTTAAATAACTCCCCCCTTCTTTCAGACTCTGCCAACCCCCCCCCCCCCTCCTCCCCTCCCTTAGCCTTTTCGTAGTGTTTATGTTGTGTAATGTTGTGTCTGTTGACAAAGGATATTCACCTGAAATGTCGATTATCCTGTCTTTAGTCTTTGAAGGAAGCTTCCTACTGTCTTCTTACTTTCTTACATTATCACATACCTTCATAATTCCTTGATCATTAAAAGAAGCATACATATCATTAACTTTCTTAACCTTCAGTTTTGTTGTTCAACTAAAATCAAGTATATATGATATTCAATTCAAACTTGATTGTGTAATAATGTATGAGAGCTGTTTCAGGTTCTTAGAAAAAAAATTTCTTGATTGTATGAAGTAATTCTAGAGAAGTAGATTTCCATTTTAAAAATCATTTATGTTAAATTTCTACATTTTTACAAATGCAGATTTAAGTTAAAGGTTGCTGTTCTGTCCTCAATTAAAGTGAAAAGATTGTTAAGTTAATGCATTGTTGTATGCCTTGCTTTATTTTGCAATTGTTATTAGGGACTGAGGTGAAGCATGTGGGCTCATCCTGTGGAAAGGGCCTCTCTGCCACTGCAGCTGGGGAACTTGGCCTGAAGCCAGGGACAGCCGTGGCCACCTCTATCATCGATGCTCATGCGGGTGCTTTAGGTAAGAGGGTGAAAATTATATCAGGGGTATTCTCAAACTAATATCAAGGACACAGAGGGAACTAGTCATAAGATTTCGCCCCAAAACTTCGTTTGAAATTAAAGTATTGGTGGCTTAGTGTTGAACACAGCTTACTAAGTGAAAAAGTTGAGCAATTACAAGCGTGACTAGTATCTTGAAGGTTAAATAATGCAAATGAGCTCATTGTCTACTTCAGCCATGAATATTCCTCTTCGCGAGTGCATCTTTACAACCAGCTAACTAGACTTATAATTCCAATGACACTGACATCTTGGGTTATGCTGAATTGATATTTTTTAAATAACTGACGGTTTTAATGAGTTGTTTTCAACATGCTCAAAACCCCATTCACATTACTAAAATTTCCCAAAGGTGTCAATTTAATAGCTTTTGGGTGTTGATGTTTTCTCTGTATTAATCTAGATAGAATGATTTTCAAAGTCTTCTTCCATATTTTGAAGGTTGTCTCAGTTGTCAGTCGAGTTTTAAAGGAGATCCCAAAAGAATGGACAACTCTTTAGTTCTCATTGCTGGAACTTCTAATTGCCACATTGTTGTAAGTATGGAATGTCCTATTCATTATCATGATTGTCATTTTTTATGACTTTTTGGGGGTTTTTTTTTTGTTTTGTTTTTTCAATCTAAGAAAAAACAAAATTTTTAATTGACAATTTTATGTCAATGACTTAATTGTTTGTTGATCTGAGCTTTGGAGAGAAGAGAGAAACACAGACAAACATGTGAACAGACAGGTATAAAATGAGGAGGATATATGAAAATGTTTATCACTCACTTCACCTCTTTTCAATTCTGAATTTGACGTTCATCTTGTTTGTGTAAGACTTTGTGGAATTTTCTTTGTTTGGGTTTTTGGTGGGTTTTTTTTGCTTGTTACTTCTCTTTCTCCTACTTTCCGTCTCCTGTCAAATCATTCTTTCTTCCAGTGCACCAGCAGGGAAATCCCTGTGAAAGGTGTGTGGGGTCCGTACTACAATGCCATGGTGCCTGGCATGTGGGTCAACGAGGGAGGGCAAAGTGCGGCAGGTAGCTTGGTGAGCCTTTGTCATTTTCTTCTTTTGATATGCCTCCTGCTCCCAGCCTCAGTGAAATGAAATAAACTATCAGTTATTAGTAAAGCCTAACATTCTTTGACTCATTCCGCACAGAATCGAAAAACCCTGTCTTTTGGAATTTTTATTAGAGATCTGTTTTAAAATCGACGACTTGAGTCGTCACTCTGCAATCCTGGCAAAAGTGGATTGATGACTGAGTCGTCACTCCATGTGGAATGAGTTAAGCTTTATACAAATACTTGACTTTAAAGTAAAAGTTCTTGTTTCATCATATGGTGTTGAAGTGGATTAGATAAATAGGTTTAAAAATATTGGCATGTCGTTTGAAAAGAGATGCCTTCTGTCAGAGATTTCACCTTTTGACAAAATGAATAAGATCCATTTATTTTTTTTAAATTTCTTCTGATTGCAACAAAACATGTGGTTTTAATGGTTCATGTCTTTAACTTTTCTTCATAGATCGATTTCATCACTTCAAAGCATCCTGCCATCCATAGTGTAAAGCAAGCAGCAGATGAAAGGTAGAATTTGAATGAAACTTTGATTTAAGGGGGGGAAAAAGCTTATGAGTTTATAAATGTTTCTAGCTTTCATCATGTTGTGAAACATCTAAAGTGTGTTTTTCCAGGTTGGGGAATTTCCTGAATGAAATTTCCTTGCATTCTTCCAAATAAGTGTGGGCAGGGGTGATTGATTTTTTCTATCTCTTAGGTTTATTGATTTTTAAAAGAATGCATGCTTGTGGTGATGTCATTCACTTTTCATACATTTGAGTTTGCATATAACTTGTATTCGTTAGGAAATAGCATCCTCTTACTTTCCAAATTGCCATTATAAGCTAATTTTCTCATACAGAGCTAAAGAGTGTAGACACTCATCCTTTATTTTATATCCAGGAAGCTGAATTTGGATAACTGAATAAAAAACTTCCTAATTTTTACTTTTCATTAAATGACTACTCATGCCTGTCAATCTTGTTTTATTTATTTATAAAAAATTTGTGTACAAGATGATATACTTGTTACCGCTTTCATTTCACTTGACATTAAATATTGCATTGTTTTTACATATTAAATAGTTGCATAAAGAATAACTGGAATTTAACACTTTTGGACCTTTTGTCACTCCTTTATTTCAGTTTTAAATACGAAATCTTAAAATGAAAAATTACATTCTTCAAGAGGTACATTACATTCATTCATTAATGACCATTTTCTAATATATTGAGAATTTTATAAGGTCAGTGAATTATTTCATAGGATGTGAAGACTTCTCGCAATGACCATAACAAAAACCCATTTCTTAGAAACCTATGCAGTTGCGGTTAGTGTATATTTTTTGTTATTATGCTTGAAAAAATTGATACGTTGATAAGAATTGAATGATATACTTATTTTATCTCTCAGGGGAGTCCAGACTTACAGTTACATCAACACACTTTTGGAGAAGTTTGTCACTGAGAATGGATGTCCAAATGTCTCCTATCTAACCAAACATATTCACATGTGGCCAGATTTCCATGGCAACCGCTCTCCTCTTGCTGATCCAACTTTGAGGGGAATGGTAAGGAGGTAAAGCTTTCTTGTCTTGTGGACAACAAACTCAATGGAATATACAAAGTTTATGTCTGTTTTGATATGGCAAATTTTTTTTCCTACAAATCACAGTTTTGTTTTAAAAAATTATGATTTGGTAATTTTGAGTCTTAAGATTGAAAGGAATTAGAAAAGGATGATTTTACTCAATGTTACGTCTTGATACTAGCAATAATGTTCAGTAAACAATTAGATAATTCCTACAAAGGACTGAGAACTTCTTTTTGCAAGTACCTGTAGCTGGGAAAAAAATGTAAGTACTACTATTTGTATTATATTCTGATGATCAAGATTTCTTCCAAATTGGTTTGATCTTTTTTGGCAGATGATTGGGCTAGACCTGTCGTGCAATGACCAGAATTTGGCTGTGCTGTATCTTGCCGCTGTCCAGGCCCTAGCTGTAAGTCAAGCTGTTTGTTTTGTTCCTGAAATTTCACAAGCAGTTTTACATAGTCTTCGTCTTCACATTTCAAGCCTTTTTGCTTTCATTTTGAACTAATACAGTGTCATGTCATTACAAGTTTGCCACCTTAGTTATGGACTTTGCTGTGTAGCACAGCATCTACAGCCCTTGGTCGGAGTGGCGGAGTGAATTTTATTTTTATTGTTACCATGTCATAATGGCAGGAAAGAGAGCGCACTTTTTTCATACTGGTAAAAACATGATTCCAAGTTGTATAATTTGTCTTAACTCATGTCCTGCGCAGATGTATAAAAAAATTGACATCATTGTACTACAGCAGCTCTGGGCAGGGTCATTTTTCTATCGTAGCCATTCAAGTTGCGATTTCAACATCAAAATACTCCCTGTTAATTGTATTCCTTATAAACAAAGCTGACATCATTCTTAAGGAGAAAGAATGTAGCTCAATATGATACAATTATTGTTTAAGTATATTTGTTATAACAAACTCAATACCAAATGGCAGAGTAACCAAATAGCTAATATATTAAGAAAAAAATAGTTTAAAAGCTTAAAATTGAATTTTATGGATCTAATAATGCATGAAATGCTTAAATATTGATTCTGTTTTCTATGTCAGAAAAAGTGTTGTTTTTGTTTACAAGCAAAGTCTTAAGTCTGAATTGGCAGTTACGAAAACTGGTCTTCAACCCATGATCCCTTTCGATCTCTAGACCATAGTCTATGTCAAAGTCACATGACTTCTTTTGCTTAAGCATCACAATTGACACAGATGACTGAAGAGATGTGTTTTGTGTTAAATTCACGCATAAACAAGCTTGCAACCGAGCCCTTACCAGTACACTAGTTGTGATGTGCTTACACGTCTCCTGCAGTCAAAGGTTGATCTGGAAGTGGTTGTGCTTACACGTCTCCTGCAGTCAAAGGTTGATCTGGAAGTGGTTGTGCTTACACGTCTCCTGCAGTCAAAGGTTG
>JBCIKM010201621.1:0-12766 GCA_039654465.1 Melibe viridis | reverse complement strand
CTGCAGTCATGTACCAAAAGGCATGAAATAAGGGATGACCATTGTAACCTAAACAAGACAACAAAAACTGGACTCAGAATTTTCAAATCAATATAAATTGACATTCAGATAGAGATTCTTATCAAATTGAGATTAAAAATTAAATTTAAGACTTTTTAAAGAAGTCTACCCAGAAACAGAAACATCAAATATGAACGAAGATAAAGTTGTTGGCAAATAAAGTTGAATTAGAATTGCTAAAATCCATAAAACAAATAAATATTTTATAACAACCTTAAGGCTTTTAGGACTTCAAATAAAGTGTGCAAAATTAGCTCCTAAAAATCATTCAAAGTAATCTGGGAACAGTTTGGTAATTTTTTTTAAATGTTTCTTTCTCTGAGAGGGACGCAATAAACCAGCCCATCTGGCATATTTTTTTTCAGCTGATATACAAGGAAGCTATACCTCAGACCTTAGTCCATCCATCATCATAGGGCCGTCACTTGCCTTCAAACTCGTCTATCTCGTAATGAACCCCAGCACAGTGAACCACATCAGGTCACTGCATTTGTTGGGACCGACAGGGTTTTCATTCCAATTGACAATAAGTAACAATTTTCTCCTTCAACTGCAATCTAATTGGTTGCCTTCAATTTAAATGTCAAGAGTTAACTCCATGTTTTCAGATTTTCTTGTCCTCAGACCATGAATACAATCATATGATTGTCACAGAGAAGTTAAACTCCATTCAATTCAGTTGCTTCTGACCAGTAAAATAGCAAAAGCCTTAACTTCACCACCCTGAAGAAACACCATTGCAAGAAAATTATCCCAGTAGAGCACATCACAGTATGAAGATCCTTAACTACTGAGCACGATACGACACAGTGCGCAACACACCACTTGCAGCATGACAAAACACATAACATGACATGTGACATGACATGACCTGGCTCGAAACATGCCACAACACCTACCAATGACTCCTGCCTTCTTGATTTGCTCTTTGGTCTTCACAATCAGTTCAGGCAGGTTTGAAATGGGGACACACACGTCAGTGGAGTAGGGCTGCAGATAGAGAGGATGTAGTCAAATAATATGTAGGATGTGACAACTGTACGTTATCAGGTTATATGTTGGAAAAAAATAAAGTATCCACCTCTGCACCTGAAAGCAAGAAAGTACTGCTGCCTTGGTACCCATGAAGAGAATAGATTATTTAGTGAGATCACACTGGAGACCAACAGGAATCGCCCTTGTTGTCTATGATAAACCATGATGGCACCAGCCACGGTTTGAACCCACACACACTTCAGCGTGCAAGTCGAACATGGTACTAACGGAGCTGCCACCAAACAACCTGTTATAAGGAGTATGTAAAAATATCATTTCATATCTTTCTTCATTTTGGGTATGTGTTTTTCTGCAGCTTCGCTGTTATCCATTATGATCACTTCATACTGTTCTTTGGGGTCTTTGTCTTCAATAGAAAGTGCTGCAGAACCGTTTTTTTCCAACATTTTTGTTCATGTGTTTCGGTGTCCCTCTGGGAAATCAGATTCTCCTGTCCCACAACTACAGACCAGCCCAGCACCAGTGGGATGCAGGATGCCAGTGGCCATACTCCAAAACCAGTGATGAGTAACAACATCAACGAGCATCCCAATTACATTGTTGTAGTTTCCTTGCAGGCATCTTACTTTATTGGAGAACTGAGTTGCATACTGGCTGTCATAAAGGGATGGATTCCTCTCAGGCTACCACAGCTATTGTATGCCTCAACATTGTGGACAGAATGCTTGATAACCATAGAAGCCAGTTTCGGCACAAGAATGTAAAGATAAAAGAATTCTCCAATATTATCAACCCCGCTTCAGTAAATTGAAGTAATGATTATCATAAGAAATAAAAATCTCCTATTAGTTATTGCATGAGGGAAACTCTTTCTTCGGAGGTTGTTCCAAAGCATGACCAGGACAATCAAGGCTTCAGCGCCGCAAATTAAATATAATAATGGCTCTAGTAAAAATGGAATGATTTCAATGCCATTGAACTCAAAAGTCTGACGTGTGACTAACGGAGCAACCTAACACAGCTTCACCAAAGTCCCTTACGTTATATTGTCTATTTCTTTCATTTATTGGAAAGTTTGAAGCATTTTTAAAAAATCAAGTTCCTACTATGAAGATGCAGGGATGCTAGTCAACATTAATTAGAATAAAGGATGATACCACAGCCATCCTTGCTCATACCAATTGCCCACGGACTCATGCCTTTCAACGTACAACATAATGGTGGTCCAGGTGTCTTGGAAATAAAGAACAACCAGCTATGAAACAAAACAAGCAAAAACAGAACTAATAAAGAAATCATGACATCCTCGTGGGACAGCAGTCTCCTGAGAAAAGACATTTTTTCCATTCCAAGGGAAATTCGTCTCACCTTTGACCCAGGGACAAGGGCGCAGCAGCCCCAGACAATTTCATGGCGGGCCTTCCACAGCCGGTTCCTCTCATCCGCATCGGCCGCCTCTTTCAGACCATAGCCGTTGTTCATCTCCACTAGTTCCTCTATTTGGGCGTGGGAGAAAGGTAAGGTAAGGTATTGTCTCTGGTCTTTGTGTGTGTGTGTGTGTGTGTGTGTGTGTGTGTGTGTGTGTGTGCGCGCATGCGTGCGTGCTATGTGTGTGTGTGTGTGTGTGTGTGTGTGTGTGTGTGTGTGTGTGTGTGTGTGTGTGTATGTGTGAGAGTAGTTCAGGTAAGGTCAGATAAAATATGGTCTAGTAAGGTCGGGTATGCTGAAGTCAAGAAGGCAACAACAGGTCAACTGAATTAATCACCAAACATCTTGGTAATTTTGCATTGTAAGGGACGTGCGAAATACACAGCATGCGCATGTTACATAATTAACTCATTTTCAACAAACTTTTCTACACAGACAGACAGACCTACCAACAAACATACACATATATCACCGCATTGTTCACTTGGACAGCATAGGTGATTCCCCTAGTGGCATCAAGGTTAAGCCCAATCAAGAATCTGTCTAGTGAAAAGCACTGCCACGGCCATGGTACAGATGTCCGTCCCCCCCCCCCCCCCCAAGGAAGAGACACTAATTTTTTTCTCTTCAATATGCCAAAACACAGACACCGACACAATAACAGACACAAACACACACACAAACACATATGAACAAACACACACATATACACACACACTCACACACAGCATGGGGACTTACTGACAGTGTTAAACTGCTCATCTAAACCTTTAGCAGGGCCGTGGAACTCCAGGAACAAAGAATGGGCCACTTCCATGTCATACTTGCTGTATTTGTTGAAGGCATCGATGGCAGAATCGTCCAGAAACTCTGGGACAGTAATATGTAATATTGTATATTATATCAATCTTACACCAATCCTTTTAATAGTGACATAGTAAGGAAAACATCCAATTTCATATATTTTTTTAAGGAAATGACATAATCCTGCCATCTAGAATATCCTCGTTCAAAAAGCAGATTTATTGGATTGCGTGAAGACACTATAACATTGGACAACAGGAATTAAATGGCTTTGATGCAACTTGAAAATATTATAAACTGGTGCAATGACGGAGAGACTTTCCTCACCGAGTTTGGCCATGGGGATGCCGCACTGCAGAATGTTGACCACTGTGTCAACGGCTTCACGCACGTTCTTGAAGTGGCAGACTGCAGAAATGGTCTGGAGAAACCAAACACTTTGATTAAATCAAATCCAATTTCATTAAAACCCACCTTCAGACAAAAACTATCAATGTAGATGAGAAAAAAGTTAAACTTGTCGGTCAAATCAAAATGTAAAACAAGAAAAAAAACTTTTAATTTTGGGCCAAATGAAAATCTGGGGGGAAAAATGAATGATTTTTTTTTTTCAAAGGAATAATACAAAAGTAAAAGTAAACCTAAAGTAAAACATCTAATGTTACAGCAACAACCAACAATGTAGGCACTGACCTTCTCTGGAATGCCGTACAGCCGTATTGTCGCCTCGGTGATGATGCCCAGCGTGCCCTCTGACCCCAGAAACAGGTTGGTCAGATTGTATCCTGCTGATGTCTTCCTACAAATGGAAGTTTTAAAAACTCCAAGTGTACATGTATATAAAATCATTCTCATTCATAGTGCCTTTTCCACACAGCACCCAATCATACTTATTGACAATGTGTCCCTTGATTTCCTTCTCTCCACCACCAACAAAACCATTTACTCTTGAAAAGCTTAAAACTTTTATCACTCTCTACAGGAATGCCTAGAATTTGATTTCTTTTCTCATTTTTTGTTTTTCACAATGACAAAACATGTCACCTGACTAACAGAGAACTGTACACACTGTGTGCAAACGCATTACAGTACTGAGTAGTTCACAAAGCCACAGCTGTTGTGTAGAAATACTGGCTCCAATTCAATCACAACAACTGGGAACTGGCAACAAATGGTTGTAGTGATTAGGTCGGAGCCAGTTTTCTTACCAAAATAGTCCATACTAAATTTATTGATTTCAAAAACAGTTTTTGTGCTGGATGATGATTTTCACATAGAGCTTAAAAAAATCATCTGAAGGCCTGCTTTGCATTGTCTTTGTCAAGACAGGTCAATTCGAATGAGAATAATCGCCCACTCACTATTTCTCATTTTAAAAAAATGTGTCTGTCTGCTCTGATAAGACTCAAATCGCCCGTACGATATTTTCAATACCACGACCAGAATTCAGAGCACAAATGTTATATTTTGTTTTCATTTCTTCTTACTTCATGCGTCTGTTCTTGCCAGCTGTGTGTGTTACACGTCCGTCTGGTAGCACTATTTGCATGTTGAGCACATTTTCCCTCATGGTGCCGTAACGCACTGCATTGGTGCCCGACGCACTTGTGGCACACATACCACATATAGAGGCATCTGCTCCAGGATCTGGTGGTATACAAAGGACACCAAAAAATAATCCCCCTTTACTTACAATGAGATATGATAGCAAAGGCTTCAGACACGACACTGTCAAAATATGATACACCCTAAAATATTAAGTGAAATTGAACATTGAATAACAAAAATACTTACAACCCAAGAATTTGGTAAAAATACATTCTCGGACCGATAGACTGGTGAATCAAAACAATTCTATATCATTCTATATTGAAAGAGGAAAGTTTGGTGCAAAATTGTATATTCCATGCATCTGACAGACGAAGGTTGTTGTAGGACACACATATTCCCTTCATATTAAACTTCATGGATTTCCAGTGTAGAAAAAAAGTACCGTAGGCATGAAATGTATTTCCCTCCTTGATATTCGACATTTTTAATTTACTGGGTTTTTTTTCTACCACTAAGCCAACGAGAGAACCTTTCATTTGATCTCTGACCTACCAATGGGGAAGAAGAGGCCGGTGTCTCGTAGGTAGCTGTTCAGCCCCATCCTCATCACCCCTGGCTGCACTGTGCAGTCAAAATCCTCTGCATTCACCGACACAATCTTGTCCATCTTGGTCAGGTCAAGACAAACTCCGCCCTGCAAACATGTACGACATAAACAATACACATAACATACACAGCTTTCATGTTATGTAGGCATTCAAATCGTATGGTCAAATAAAAGAGAAGATGAGACCTTGGCTTAGGAGCTAGACAACAATGTCAAGTTGGGCTACTAAAAAATTGGTATATCAACCCCATATTTTTTGTGAAAATAATAACATATTCATTCTTTTTTCTCAATCTGAGCTTTTTGCGACATTTACAACTTATAACACCGGCAAGGCTAATTTACAACCATTTACGACTTTTACAACCCACAAACTAAATTGACGACTTTTTTACGACTTTGAAGCTCATTGGAAAACAGTCGCCAGTAATAACGTGTAAAAGGCACTTGCCAGCAGTGTCTATTCAGAATCTACACAAACTACCAAAGTCAAAGCATTAAAGGCACACCTGTGACATGAAGCTTTGCAGCCCAATAAAAGATGTCATTCATTCACATACCTCATGAGTAAAAACTGAAGAGAATGGGCCTTAACATGTTGACAGTGGCCCACAAAAGACAGAATGGGACATTACTTTTCAGATAAAACGATTTTTTTTTTTTTTTTTTTGCTTTGGGTCAGAAGTCTATGTTCTTTTGCTAATGAAATGGAATCTTTGAAATTGAACAACACAATTTGTATTCTTTCAGATCTAATTTTGGATCCTTCCATTTTTTTAGAAATAATGTTATGTGACATTACGATTGTTCTAATATATCACTGTGCTTTACCTGCAAGGCATTGACACCTCCCTCCAGGCCTGTGCCACTGCCAAACGGGATGAGCGGCACCACAGTCTCGTTGCACAGCTTGGCCACTGCGCTCACCTGCTCCACTGACTCAGCAAAGGCAACCACATCAGGCATGGACACGCTGGCAAACACAAAATCAGATGCAGTCTTTTTGATCCACCGTTACAAACAACTGTACCATGTGACAAGAGCTTTAAAAAGTTTAAAAAGAGTTTTGAAAGACTCCTGGGACAAGTTGAATGTTATTTGTATTTGGAGAAATGATGTCTTGTTGATAACAACTGTTAATGATATCATTTAATGAGACAAATAAAGGACACATAATTATGGAAGGTGTTGGTTTTTGTTGTGGTCTAGAGTGTATAGCATTGGCTTCCCATATCATATATTTAAAGCGATGTAAAGAAAAATGAAAACTACAAAAGGATTAAGTATGTCTAAATTATCCAAATACATAGATGGATTACTCCAGTTGCAGATATCACATCTACATTCACTTAACATTAGCAGGGAGTATTCAGAGCTTCCCAGTAGACTTCATTCAAAGAATAATTCCATGGGACATGTCATCGGAATGAATAGGGGTGTCAGTTTCATAAATTCTAAGTTTCTCTTTGTCAAAAAGCTACAGAGGAAAGATGAAAACTCCAAAGGACAATAGGAAAGTCATGGGGAGTTGAACTGCATCACAAACATTCAATTCCCCTCCAAAAACATATCTAAGGTTCAGGTGTGTTCAACTTTGAACAAAAAAGTCATGCAAAAAAGTCAAGTTTTTCTTGAAAAAGAAAAGAAATGACATACTATTATGAATGAGACATTGGAAGGATTGCATAAGTCTGGCACAACGCTACAGAAGAACTAGTCCTAATTCAAAAACAGATCATACTTTTGAAGAGAGAAAGAAACCTGTTTTTAAAGTGTCACCCCACACCTCAATTCCATAATCCTGATATATGGTAACAAGATGTAGTACGGTGACTGCTCCCTTCCACTACTCACTGTGAGTTCCGTAATCCTCCATAACAAGAATGTTAATGCTAGTGAAAGACTAAATATCATCAACAGGGATATAGCATTATATAAGTGTGCAACTGCACTAAATCATACTACACTGTTTCTGATGATTGAACTGTTTAACATGTTGTAAGTAAAGAAAATATAAAGTATAAAGCACGCCTTTGGTGTCTTACGGATGATGGGATTCATCATGCCCGTGTTGGTCTCGCACAGCGTCTGCTGTTGACACGTTCTTGTCACCAACAATGGACCTCAATTTACTGACAAAGTCATTGTTGATTTTGGCTTGCTTGGCCTAAAACGAAAAACAAAACAAAACAAAAGCAGTAATCATAATCACACAGAAAAAGAAGTACCTCTACACATTTTTATTTTCATCAAATGAATTCAAGAACAGCAAAAAACCTGAAACAGTCACACACCATAATTTATTGAAAAGACATTATCAGGTTCACATGGTGTCCTAAAACAAAATGTCAAAGAAATTGTAATCTAAGCATTCTGCAATTATCCATATCATTTTATCATTCAAGTCCAGGTCAGTGTGTGTGTAATCAAAATCAGCCACACAGTCCACAGTGCTTTGAAGATTATTACATTTTTTTTTTTAATTGCAGTTACCAATCATTAGTTAAGTTCAGAGTCCTTGCACCCCCCACCACTAAATAGTGGGTCAATTGGCATGGGAGAACACTAAATCTTTAATCTGCCATTACACTGGTAACCAACACAAAACAATATGGTAAATCAGGCGTAAGCAAAACTTTTCATGAGTTGCGCTGACCTTCAGTGGAAATTCAAACAGCCCCAATCAAAGCGTACTCAAAAGGCATACATTTAAGGGAGAGGCAGCAGAGCTGTGGTAAATGGGGATATGAATTATAATTCGCTTTTCCATCTGTGTGTACAAGTCAGTGCCACAGCCTTGGCACCAAAGAAGGAACTTTACAAAATGATTATCATTCAAAGGGTTTAATCTCTATGCCAAAAGGAATCCTTCCTGTTGTCCAAGCATTACAAGGCCATTTTATTACAATGAAATATAAACACAGGGCTAGAATCCAAGTTTGGAATGCTACAGCACTGATATGAATAATCCACTGAATCTAAATCTGTCTACTGAAAGAGATAACTATACTGCAAAATGCAAAATTAATAAGAAGTCATTCATGCAAATTTATCAGGATATCTCTCAGAAACTTTCAGCTGATTGATCAATGGAATAATCAAAGACATATGGTAATCCAAACAAACTGACAAAACTGAAGAGAAAAATAGGAACCTCAAAGAGTTATTTTTTCTTCTTCATTTTGTAAGATGTGAATTGGCCGATCAGATAGAAACAAGGGGTCTAAGGCCTGGTCATCTGATTACATTCCCTTGCCCTTCTTCCTTTGTGTACTTTCTGCCGCTCGATCATTCATACCACATTGCCTTCACACTTTTCTCTGTTGCTGTTATTCCTCCCCATCTTTCAATTTTACCACATGTTTGTAATTTCAACTCATTTCTATAATTGTTTTTACCATTTTACCCTTAAAATTCATGATTAAAATCCCATTTAAAAGCTATTTAAATTTTTATATTTTGTTGAAGAAATACACTCAAGTTCTATTTCTTCATTGGCGTCTACTCTCATCCTTCTCCCACTACCATAACAATCATAAACATTATCACCACCACCAACAATAACAAAACAACATCATTATCATCACCCTCATCTCCATCAACACCAACATCACTATCAACATTGTCATCATTCCTGAAAAAAAAAAAAATGAGAAAGAAAAAAAATATACACACACACAAAAAAAAAAACCAACAGACTTTCATTTTCAACCAGCATGAAAAATGTCTGTGTGCAGAGGCAAACTTCCCTGCATCATGTAGAGGCCTTAAAATAAGCAAAAATGCACAATATTAAACTACATCTTGTTAATTCCACTCGAAAATGAGCAGAGAGAGACCAATCTAGGGCCCTGTGATGTTTTCGTTGACCAATGACGTCACAGAACAAGCAGGAGAGGCGAAAGCGTGAGGCTGAGGTGGTGCAAATGTGATGTTCCCCTCTTTACACTACTATAAATTTCCATGATTTTAAGGCCTAACTCTGCTTGGCTGATTACTTACAACATTTTTATCTTGACAGTTTTTAGGGTAGATAGGTTACCCATACAAAGTTTCTATTTTGTTTTTGCTTTTTCTTTCCAGACGTCTACCTAGTCTAGTTCAGACTTCAGACTCTTGACAGGCTGAATTGGGCGGGGCAGGGCGGGGGGGGGGGGGGGGGGGCTTCCATGATTATCTATGGGGATGAATAGTCACAAACTCATACACTTAGGCTGCCATCCATTTTCCTTGTTTGTCCTCAATTTTCCTCACAAGTTCACAAGACCTTGAGGAAAGTTGAGACAGCACTGTCTAGATATTTGCATCCAATGTGTGTCCTGTAAAAAACCGATAATGGATTGATATAAAAGTTTACTGATCAAACGTGCAAATTTGGCATAACGTGTATCTTGTCTTCGCTGGACAGTAAATAAAATAAAAAATAAAACAAAACAAAAAAAGGTAAACATCTTACTGGTGCCGAAAATCCTCTCCTCCAACAATTTGATATTCCAGACGAAAAGTGAATGCATCTTGAGATATATCTTGCAGAGTACATAACTTTTTTTAGAGGTGTTCTTAAGTTGATGTGAGAGCCACGAGTGAGGAGCAAAACGGTTTCATCCAAGAGGGTTAGATAAAAGAACAAGGCCCGGAACAGTTCGAAGCGGAGACCCAGTTCCCTAGTTTCATTTCTTCAGTTCGTTACGTATTTTGATCACAAAGTTCACGAAAGGTCAAGGGTATGAAGTAAAATTTGATTTCCCACAATCTTGGATCCTTTCCGGTCACAATCAGCAACTTCCTTTTTCGATCTTAGCCAATGCAAGATGGTAAGCATGTGAAAATAATCATCACCGAGTGTGACTGCACTTCAATTTCTCTTTATGTAACACTCTTTACTGAAAAGAAATTAGGCCCCGAACCTGCCTCGAAGTTGTCAGAATATTTTTTTTATGATATCAAGCGGTTATTTGCTTACGTCTTTGCTCCCATAACGAAAGTCGTTTGATTAACTTCATGTTCCTAATTTCGATAACTCACGTTTCATGGAAATAAAGACGTCGAGAGTTTTAAAGAGTTAAATATTAGTTCTTAACTTTGAAACTTTTTTAGACGGATCTTTGGTCTCTGTTATTATTTTGAATGATTTCAAATTCTTGCATCTGTGTCATTGTTTATTGCAGCTGACTAATTCCCAAGGTGCTGATGAGCCCCTTTCCTCTGGATTTATTTTGAATCTTATGTTAGAGGTCCAATTGAAGCTTTGTTCATTAAGTTCTGTGTTTTCTCTTTTTTCTTCTTTCTTCTTCTTTCTTCTTCTTCTTCTCTCTCAGCCTTTCAAGCGATTTGTCCAGATTGGCCGCGTTGTGTTCATTGCTTATGGCCCTGACAAGGGAAAACTTTGCGTCATTGTTGATGTGATTGATCAGAACAGGGTAAGTGACAATCCTTAGAATCATTTCAACTGATCAGAGCAACAAAATAAAGCCTGCACCATTTATTAGGGCTTATCCACAATCTTCACCTTTCTATTAAAACTTTTCACTTCCAAACCCCTGTTGGACAACAAATACGTCACAAACATGACATATGTAATGTAGCCTGCTGGGCATGCTGCAACCAGGGTTGCAAACAAGCTTTGCATCCATCTCCGATTGGATGTAATAAGTGCCTTACCCAGGGCATACACCAATGGCCAGTTGCTGTAGATCAGACAACTGAACAAAAACCCTTAACATGTTACATTCCTCCATTCAGTTTTGTATCTTTTGGGTGTATCAAGTCTAGATAAAGAACACTATTCCCATGAAATTACATGTGACCTGGTCTCAGATTATTTTGATTGGGTCTCCTGTCTACTTTTTTCTTTTACTCGAAAGTCACCATGTTTCCTCATTGATTAATTCTTTGCTACTTGAAAATATTTTATCAACACTTAAGATAATGAATTACGTGTTTTCATTGTGCAATACTATTATTATCGTTGTTATTTATATGGTTCATGGATTCCCCCAAAACAAAATTAAACCTACATTTTTCCTTGCCCTTGTCAGGGGGATGCAAGTTAGTCTGCTATAATAATCAGATGCCATCATCAGGCAGAGTCAGATCTAACTTCTGAATCACAATTTTCCTGTAGATTTATATTTCACAAAGATCTTGCATGTGTCTTATTCTCCTCAAGGATTAATCATTAATTTCCTGATTATTCAAAGATAAGAGGTGAATTCCCGAAATGATGAACCTGGATATTTAGGAAGTGCCGTCTGACTGACAGTGCTGATTGTCCGCTTCTGATTGGCTGGTTTACATACATATAATTATGTTTGAATAACATGTAAAGGACTTTTTACATTTAAGCTGTTAAAATCTGGTAAGAGTAAGAGACTCCTTGCAGCTGAGTTGATGCTTTTTTGCAGGGCTACCAAGGCCTAGGCCGCAATGATTGCAAATAAGATAAAATACCAATTTCTACTCATGCCCCCTGCCGGTTTTACTGAAGTTCAGTCGTCCATTTTACTCCTTCTCTGGCTTGTTTTGAGACCTTTGGTCTTGCTTAAAACGAAGATATCTCAAATTTACAGAAAATCTAAAAGAGATCTCTATTTTCTAACTTCACATTCTGCATCAAAAGTTACTCCTAGGAGGTATTATAGTTCACATGAATTGCAATATTCATTTAAGAGTACTGAAAGAAATCCTTTGAAAACTTACTGTCGATCGTCCTAACTTTCTGAGTTTTTCCCCTCTTTGGAAATAAACCCAAAATTTAATCACACAAAAAATGTGTAACTTTTTTATTTATGAATATATTTTGATCATTCAAAAACCATGTTACTCAGGGTGATTAGATCTATCAATTGAGTCCTGTTTCGAACAGATTGCTCAAAAATTTAATTTTTCGCTGTGGTTGCTAATTTATGAAGAAGAAAAAAAGCATGGATTTTACCTTTTAGCAACAGCCTCATGAACAAAAGACAAAAAAAGCAAATAAATAGAATTCGTATCAAACATGCAGTACTCTGAAGTCATAAATGTCCCAAAAAATTGTTTAGTCATGTCCATAAATACCATCTCATATTCTGTGCTGTACAAATTTCTTGCATGTGTCTCTTATTCTTATGTGATTAATCATTAACTTCCTCATTATTCACTGATGAGGTGTATTCTCGAAATGATGAACCTGGATATATAGGAAGTGCCGTCTGACTGACAGTGCTGATTGTCCACTTCTGATTGGCCACAGAAGTGTCATTCGATAGCAATGCCACTGAAAAATCTTTTTTTGCTTTCAGGCCCTTCTAACTATGCTGATTTGATAGCTTTATCTCTGCT
>JBCIKM010201620.1:0-22955 GCA_039654465.1 Melibe viridis | reverse complement strand
GAGAGAGAGAGAGAGAGAGAAAGAGAGAGAGAGAGAGAGAGAGAGAGAGAGAGAGAGAGAGAGAGAGAGAGAGAGGGTGCAATTATAAAGAAAATTAATCAAAAAGGGAGAGGGAACAGTAAGTGAAATCAAATTCCGGATATTAATTCCACGTAAAGGAAGTTTTCTCTCTTTTCTGTCCCAAATCCAGGCATATAAGCTGCAGTGCTGCCCAACCAAGGATTCAAACCCACTCCTGCATAGAAGCACTATACCTTGACCACTGAGCAAATATGCCACAGAGCTATGAAAAGATAGGGGGAGGGGGTGGTAAGAGTTACCTTGGTAAGACTAGGAGAAAGTTATAGGAATGGGGGCCCGATAGGAATTGGTGTTCCCCTCAATGTCAACTATTTTCTTTTCTCATCTTTATCACAGGCTGACTTTGATTTAAGTGAAAGGAAGTAATTTCTTCCTCATTTTTATCTGAAAGTTGGAAAATGCACTTGTATCTAGAGAGAGCTTTGCATTGATAATTATAATTGACAGTGCCATACATTTAGTTCGTAGACTTTCATACCTGGAATTCTAAGCCATATATGACAGGTGCATCATCTTCCATAGTGTCGTGGAGTCACAAATTTTAAAAAATTAAGTCAAAGAGTCCAAAGAAGCAAGTGTAGCAGACTATTTGCTAAGATGAAAATAGCGACTGATGAGCTGTTAGTTATGTTGTTCATTCCGATTCATAAAATTATTGGAGTATCTTCCCTTGTTATTATCGAAGGGAAACTACTCTCATAATTTTAAGCGTCGATGTAAACAAATTCTGTGAACTTACCACAAGCATGGTGACTGAGAGAGACTGAATCAGATGCCAAATTAAATTTTAATTTGATTTGGTCTGTCTGAAAACTTTGTGTCTCCTATAAACTGTGTATCAACAACAAAATCTGTTTTCAACAAACAAAGCACAATGTCGCTGTTACCAATGGATGCTGAAGATGGGATTGAGGAAGGACAATTCGATGATGCTGACAACACTGATGATGATATTCATCGTGATCCCACTTTCAATTTGTAATGAGCACCTATTTTGTTTTTAGGTTGATAAATATGAATTCTGTTGAGTAGCTTTCATGTCACTCAATATTTTCCGGGGTTTCAAAATATTTTAAAGTCTTGCTCCTTAGATGAAATAATTTCGAAACCAGTGCTTTTCAGCCACTTTTGCTTATAATAAGAACCTAAACTTTTCTAAAAACCAACCCACAATTTTACATTTTAAAGGTTTAATCACTACCCAAGTGATTAGCCCATATGAGGATGATATTTCCTAAGCGGGCATGTAGGCAAAGACTCCTGTTGTAATGATTCAATGGTGTCCCAGGACAATTTAATGGATGTCTCTGTCTTTATCTCCACCTTGAAAGACAATTTCAACTTTTTAAAAGATTTTGCTTATATTTGTAGAAAATGTGTTCCTACCTTTATCTAACCATTGTTTAAAAAAGCCAAAAAAAAAACCCAAAAAACTTGTTTTCTCTTTGTCCAGTGGGTATATACTTTTATTCTGAACCCTTTCACAATATTATGCAATCGAGGATTTTATTCAAATCATGTGGATTTTAAGACAATGTAGTATTCCCCTGAGATAAGATGATTGTTTACTGCTTGATAGTCTGTCTTTGAGTTTGTTTATGAAAATAGGCTACAATAGAAACCGCCTCTGATTATTTGTGTGTAAATTTAAAAGATGGGATTGAAGCTTTTTATGTGTGTTAAAATCTTTAGAGCTTCTTACAGCAATTAACATCCCCCTTCCCTCTTCCCTCCTCCCTGCTCCAAAGCACAAAGTGTGTCAAAGGTACCTAACAGACACACACAACATCTAAAAACACACACACACCACAATTCGTTCCACACAATGACTTCAGCACATTGAAAGAGCACAAAACAGCAATGCTTTGCTCCTGATTATCTCCTTGCAAAAATCCAGCCAACAGAGCTCTCGACTGTGTTAGGGATTTATGCTTTGAAGTGAGAACATATATCATTCCTTGTCTGTTGTTAACTTAAATTTTGCCCTTTGCTAAGCCAAGTTTTTCAGCTTTGCGTTTTTTATAAAGAAAACAACAAACAATATGCTTGTTGCAAAGAAATTTGGACCACAAATTAAGGAAGTAATGAAATTTCTATAAAATTTGTAATAAAAGATTAAGTCAGTGTATTAAACTTCCTTTCCTCTTTGGTTACGAACCTTGTACTCAAGTACTGTGTGTGGGAACTGTGTTTATGATCAGTAGTTTTATCAGTAACTCCCACTCTCCAGTTTTTTAGAGTTGTTCCTGAAGCTCTCATGATGGTATACTTTTCTGTTAGCAATCTGCCTCTTCATTTAAAATTAATTCTTATGAAGGTGAGACAGCTAGCAAATTAAAGAGATGTTATTAATTAATTTCTACTTATTTTTCGAAATTAATGTTTTACTTTATTCTCATCTAAATATTTCTTATTTCTTACCTCTAGGGGCAAAGACCTTCTTTGTAACCTGAAAACTAAAGGTACCTACCAGCTTTTTTCTTTCAATCCTTCCAGATTCAATGGCCAATCAAGCTTTGACTCTGTTTTTGCTTGTCAGAATGTAGTTGTCTCATAAATTATTCATAATTTTATAAAATTTGGCTCCCTATACTATTATAAGAAAGAATGAAAATTATAATGGATGTGTAGAAACTATTGTTTTCAATAGTAGGTAGATTTAAAATGAATTATTTAAAGAGATAAATTAGAAATATGGACTGTTATTATGTGGGAGAATATCTCTGAATACATCTCAAATACTTTATATCTGGGTTCTAATGTTTACCTTTATGTGCAGTTGACACTGAAGGCTGAAGAAGTTATTTCACTCTCTGACTTTGACTGACCCAGATAAAAAAGTTTCAGTTTTTCTCCAAAAAGACTTGTCAAGTTCCAAGAAAAGTGAATTTTTGTAAATCAAAATTTAATTTAACTTTCTTTTGTTTTTTGGTTTTGCCTCTTTTGTATTTTAACATGTTTGATATGTGTATTGAGTTACATTTTCTCTTCTTTTTTTTTCTTTCATTTAAACCAGGCAGAGAAAAGCTCAGAATGAAGGATGGTGATGATGATGATGAAGAGGAGGATGATGAGGATGAGTATGAGGAGTTTGAAAATCTAGGGGGCATTTCAAAACATTTTCAGGTATGAATACTTGATACAATATAATAAACTCTTCTTTTTGAGCAAAAATTTTGTATCAAGGTGGAGCAAAAATTTTGTATCAGGGTGGAGCAAAAATTTTGTATCAAGGATAAGGGGGGGGGGGGGGGATTATATTATATATGAAGGCATTGAATGTCAATTTACTGTTAAGCACATGCAAATATAAATGGGGATCCATTTTAACTATAAGATTCACAACCTGATCGACGGGATTAGCTTTATTGAAGAAAATTGTACATATACCGAACAGAATTTGTGCATGGTGTCATTGGAATTAGTAGCGTTAATTTCCTGTTAGAATGATGAAAGATGAAAGCGTTCTTGAATCATTGCACCAGTCATTCACATTGTTTCATTTAATTGGCTGTTGAAAGTAAGAGCGTTCAGTCTTACAGAAAAATGCGGCTTTTCAGGTTTGGTTTCCTGCCATACTGTTTAGTATCATTGAGTTCCTTGAGTAGGGTGGAAGTTAAAGTTTTGTCAAGTCAAATTATTTTAGGAATAGGGACTATAGTCTAAGCAGTTTCCTCAAAAGTATCCTCTTCATTATTTTTATTTTTGTTTAAAAAATGTTGTCAGATGCAAGCACAACAAAGGAATCAACAGCAACTCCACACTCAAGTGAATAAAATCAGCGTTGGTAAGTCTTCATTTCAGACTGTAATGAAAACCAAGTTAGTCTTCAAATTAGAGAAGAGATGCTCAAATACACATTCTCATGTTTTGTTAATTCATTGAAATTTGAGTTTTTAAAGACAAGACTATTCTTACAGTGGACCTCATTAAATCCAAACAGCTGGAGACAAGAAAGATGAGTTTGACTCCAGAACATTTTGGTTTATCCATTTGTTGTTAGGAAGAAAATAAATTTGGACTTTAAAAAAAAGCATTACTTATACAGATTTTGCTGAACCGAAGATTTTGTCAAGTTGAGTTTGCCTTCGGTTTGCTCCTCGGTCCTAACATTGAAGATGAATTTAATTCCTGGCTTGCCTTCAGTTTGTTCATCTGTCCTTATAATAAGGATTGAATTGACTTACTGGTTTGGTTTCAGTTTGTAAATCTGTCCTTATAATGAGGTTTGAATTGACTTACTGGCTTGGCTTTAGTTTGTAAATCTATCCTTATAATGAGGATTGAATTGACTTACTGGCTTGGCTTCAGTTTGTATATCTGTCCTTATAATGAGGATTGAATTGACTTACTGGCTTGGCTTCAGTTTGTAAATCTGTCCTTATAATGAGAATTGAATTGACTAACTGGCTTGGCTTCAGTTTGTAAATCTGTCCTTACAATGAGGATTGATTGACTTCTTGACTCTTAAGCTTCTCTATTGTCAAATTCTGTTTCAACAGAAGTATTTTTTTAGAGAATGATGCTGCTTTTATTTAAGCTTGATATTATTTCAGTCATAACATCATAAAATGAAGATTTTATCCTTTCTTTCTATTTGGTCTTTCATCTGCAGGTGCCTACAAGGAGGGCAGGTACCTACCATTTGCATACAAACAGCTTTCCAGCTTCCCCAGTAGAATTTTGTTAATAAGATAGAGATATGGATACGACATCATGAGGCAGAAAGTTTTTTAAACATTTTTAGAAGTTTCAAAAGTCCTTCAACCTTCAACGCTTGCCATGTTTGATTAACCTCAATAAGCTTGAGTTTGAGTTTGAATGGAACACGCATTTGAAAAAATTATGTGTGATCGGTGTTTGTTTACATTGAAAGTTTTCAGATTATATACTTATTTTTCTGCTAGGGATATGATATTGTATAGCATAGTGATGACTATTATTAAGGGCTTTATAAATGCCCATATTTATCTTATTGTAATTTTTAATTTTTTTTCTGCAATTCCTTGTCCATTATTCAACAGGAGGGAGGCAGCATGAGGTCAACACTTAATTACATGTTTTTATTTTTCTACATATAAGTACATGTTTATTTATTTTTGTCAATCAGTCTTGTTCATTCATTCATTCATTCATTCATTCCAGGCGTCGGGACAAATCACAACATGCGACTGTTGAGCTGGTTTTGGATCCACGCACACGCATGATTTTGTACAGATTATTGAGCAGAGGAACACTTCAAGAGATCAATGGTGCCATTAGCACAGGGAAGGAAGCAAATGTCTATCACGCCACTGCCAAGGATGGATCGGACAAAGCTATCAAGGTACGCTAGTTTTGGTTTTGGTGTGTGGCGAGGGGGGGGGGGGGGGAGTGAGCAAATGAATTTAAATTAACATATGTGCTTATGAAGTGTTGAAGGGAATGTATATAATCTTAGAGCTTCACAGGAGTTCGTCCAGCTGGCAGTTAGCATGAAGAGGGTAGAAAGGACATGAAATTCTGCGGTTTGAAAATTTTGAAAGTGTTTGAGATTTGAGATCTAGGAAGTGAATCTCCCTTTTAATTGATGAAAAAGTTCAGGATTGACCTCTCACTTCCCCATAGTTTGATTAATAGTGAATGGAAAATTTTACAAGTCAGAGAACTGAACTCTTTGGATGAATAAGGTTTACTGCACAGTTGTCCAATATTTTTCACATTTTTGCTTGTCTTTTTTATACACTTTTGTCCTGATTATTCATCTCATTTCTAGATTTACAAAACATCCATTCTCGTCTTTAAAGACAGAGATCGATACGTTACAGGGGAATACAGGTAAGTCTGAAGGTTGATTGATTTATTGTCTTCTTTATTTCAATGGTAGTGTTTAACTTTCACATTGTTCTGCAAATAAAAATCTTTCTGGTCTTTGAGTGACAGAAATGATAGAATATATACAAAGCGCTTTTATCGTCTGCTTTTCTTCACATGTCAGCATAAAAGCTGTCATTATTTTCAGAGACAAAATTTTGATCAACAGAATAACTACAAATATAGTAACTTGCATCTGTTTTTTTGCTGTTAAGAGCCACTTCCTTTTTTTTTTTTTTATGAAACAAATTAGAAAATTTATGTTCATGGCCTGTTATTATGTTCTTCTGGTAGTCTGTGGAATATTGTTGTTAATAAAGTACTAAACTATTGTAATATATTGTATTTGAATTATAAAAATGATTGTTTTCAATTATAGTTTTTCTGTTTATAATTAAAATTGCTTTCATCATTATTGCTCAATTTACTCTCCAAGAATTGTAATTATGTACTTATGTCATGACCTCCGTCACAGGTTTCGCCACGGCTATTGTAAATCAAACCCAAGGAAAATGGTTAGGCTTTGGGCAGAGAAAGAAATGAGGAACTTATCAAGGTGCGTACGTTGTTTTATCGTCAATCCATTAACAGCCTTTTATATGATCAACTTGTGGAGTGCTTGCATGTGACAGGCACAGAGAAAGTTTTTCAAATGAGAGTGTTCAAGATGGTCCTCTTGCTGTTCTGTCAGTCAACCCTCTCTCCTTCTTTACGCACAAAATGCACTCAATTTTTCACCATATAAAATTCCTCCTCGTGTATCTTAAATTCAAACCAATTAAGATAACTCTCCAGGGATCCCTATGACACCATCTGATAGAGGATTTGTTTTCATAGATGCTAATCTGGTTTGTGTATAAATGAGATCACTGTGACACCATCTGATAGAGGATTTATTTTCATAGATGCTAATCTGGTTTGTGTATAAAGAGATCGAGTTGAATCCCATTCTTCATTCTTTGTCTCTTTTTTTCAGACTATACAGAGCAGAAATTCCTTGTCCAGAGCCTATTCTGTTGAAAAACAATGTGCTACTCATGGGTTTTATTGGAGAAAATGGAGTGTAAGTATCCTACATGAAGATAAATAGGAGGAAAATCCAACAAATACATTATAAACACTTTGAATGGACACATTGAAGGGTTTTAAATTCTGCATATACCAAATTGGAGTGATGCCTCCTCACTGTGTCTGTGAAAATTAAATCATCAAACTTTATGATTTCATGGATTTATTTGAAGATGTACACTTTTTTCAATTAAACAAAAATCTGGGAACAAATGTGATGTGAACTTGTTAAACTTTTAATTTTCCCATCTGAATGTAGCATACCCTACTTTCTTCCACTTGTCAGGGCTGCCCCACTCCTAAAAGACGTGGAGATCCCTGAATCCAAGGCTCGAGAACTGTATCTGGACATTATCCTGATGGTCCGTAAGATGTATCACACATGCAGGCTGGTGCATGGAGATCTCAGTGAATTCAATATGCTGTGAGCAATTATGTACTAATTTAAAAAAAAAAAAAATTTGCTTTGTTAGAAATGCTTTGATTTCTCACAGTAATGTTTGTATCAAAGGGCTCAGAATTAAATGGATTTTTCTTGTTTGTACAAGCAGTTTTAAGCTTTTCTCTCTTCCATAAAAATTTTGTAAATTTGTGAAGCTTAAATCAATGCCATATCCATTTATTTAGGTACTGTTCAGCTTTGTGATAACTTATATAATTAAAAGGTGCATATTTCTTTTAAATATTTTGATATACTTTGTGAATAATTTTATTTTTTTGGCCATTGAAAGTTATCTACTTATTTTGAAAATGATTTAATTAATTTGACTGTTCCCTTTACCCTTGCCTTTGCTCTTTACCTCAATTCACAGATACTGCAACGGTCAAGCCTACATCATTGACGTGTCCCAGTCAGTGGAGCATGACCATCCACACGCCATGGAGTTTTTGAGAAAAGATTTGAGCAACATCACTGGTATCTATCATCTCTGAAACTGCTTAATACACATTTTGCGTAATCTACACATCAATACGATATTTAATTTATGAAAACTTGGGAAGGTGAAACATTGCTTTTACATGGAGAACAGAATGACACAAAAGCATATTACACTTATATTTATGATGCATTATTTTTATAATTTACGGATGTTATATGGAAGACATACTTATCTTTTAAAATGATTGTCATTGCTAATTCTTTATGATGAATATTTCATCCACTTTTTCTTTCTTCTGTCTCAGATTTTTTCCTGAAGAAAAGTGTCCCCACAATGACAGTCAAAGAATTGTTTGATTTTGTGACGGATTCAACCATCAATGACAGCAACATTGAGCAGTACCTGGACGAGGCTATGAAGGTCGCTGCCGACAGAGATCCTGAAGATATCACTGAGCAGGAAAAGATTGACGCAGAGGTACATTTTTTAAAAGGTGTATGTTTTGAAATGAAGCTTCATTCACATGCATGTTTTAGTGTTTTTATGTTAGTTTTTGTTTTTATTTTTTATTAGTTGGTATTGTCTTCTGTTTTTGTTGGGGATAAATGGTTTCTCTCAATTGATTTTGCTGAATTTTTGTTGCTCATTTCAAATGGAAAATTAAGCCATGTTACGAATGTTTTTAGGATAATATTCTATTTTAAAAGTTACAATCAATGATGGTCAACAAGCAGTTGAGTCGGAAATTAATTTCTGAATGTAACTCTTATTGCCTCAGAGTTATTTTATATTGTCATATACGAGGGTGTGAGAAATGTGTGGGCTTCCACTTTGAATAGATGATCTCATGCTTTATGTTTTCTTAAATCAAAGGTATTCAAGAGAGCTTTTATACCTAGAAATCTGGATGAAGTTGTGGATATTGAGAGAGATTTTAGACAGTCACAGTCATTCTCCGGGCAACAGGTAAATACTTTTCCCATTTTGCATACCTTGGTGAATTTAGTTAATGTCTTGTGGTTTTTGTGTGTTGTTTGATGATTATGTTGGTTGGTCCTCACACACAA
Organism: Melibe viridis; assembly: GCA_039654465.1. Taxonomy (NCBI): domain Eukaryota; kingdom Metazoa; phylum Mollusca; class Gastropoda; order Nudibranchia; family Dendronotidae; genus Melibe; species Melibe viridis. The sequence continues at coordinate 14,005 of JBCIKM010201620.1, read as the reverse complement.
AGTGCATTTTTGAAGTGAAAGTTTTTCCAAAGTTAGAAATGCTACTCATAACATAAAAAAATGTATGAAATCCACGTATGATTAGAAGCTTGTTTTTCTTGGACTTAAAATTGAATCTATGAAGTAACAAAAATAATTGAGTCTTTGAAGTAACAAAAATAAATTGCCGGTTACATGAGATGTTGGGATATTTATGTGCTTATGAGGTGATATACTTGGTAAATCTAGTTGCATTTGTTTTGTAGGAAATTACAATACTATAGTTATTGCCAAATTGCACCTGGCAAATCGCACAGTTCTGATATGAAATAACTCCCCAAGTTGCAACAAAATCTAGCCTAACTTCAGATTGCAGCACAATTTCTTCCAGTTTCGGCGAATTGCATGGTTTGCCAAAGCATTTGGTTTACCCTGCAATTTGGCAGTGACCACTGCATTACCCTATCATCCATTATGATGCATATTTATAGTACAAGAGTGGCAGAATGTTTGATATGTCTCAATTTATCTTGTGTCCCTGAATTGAAAAAAAAACTTGACACGAAAGCATATTTGTTTCAGGTTTTGTACCACACTGTCACAGGTCTTCGTCCAGACTTACAAGGACCAAGCAAGGTAAGCAATGGGATTTAAACCCCGTTTACCATTTATAGCAAGCAGTGGATGAGGTATTCACCTAAACCTACCTGTCCTTTTAAGCTCTGACTGAATGAATGACACATTGATTTCGACAATTGTTTCATTGGTTTGGTTTTGTAGTGGTCCTTTGTTGTAAGGTATTTTAGAATGTACAATTCAATTAAGACTGTGTTAAGTAATACTGACCACGAAAAAATATGAGAACCCTAATGAACTTAATTTAAAAGGAAAAGTATCTCCCTTCACTGATGTAAAAACTACTTATATGGAATGAAATTTAGGAACTGGCATTTCTGTTGCTACAACTTTTGAGGTTTGTAAACCTGCTATTAATGGAAAAGTACCTACTTTGACAACAACAACAACAAAAATGGAGGGAAATTGAGAACTGAGGGAATACAGAGTTTCAAATCAAAATTTTGTGTCAACAATAAAATCAGTGTGGCTGTTGCATTAATGGAGGAAAACATGTTTTCAAATAGAACAATATTTAAAACAACTGCGATTCAGTGTCAAAATTTGTGTTGGAGGACATACTCTGGCCACCATTCACCTGGCAACACTCTTGCCAGTTGTGAGAGATAAATGTGAGAAACAGGAAAAAGGTGTTTATAGATGAATTATTTAAAAATACTATTGCTTTAGTACAAGAAATAATGAAAATTAGTGAGCAAAATTGCCTGAAATTTCTGTTATTTTTTGTATTTAGTTTATAAAAAGTTTTGGATGAAATGGATTAACATTTGTAGAAATGAGAGTCTTTGAAGGGTTCTCATTTTTTGTGGTCAGTAGATATTCAAGAGCTTCAAAAGTATTGACTGTTTCAATATTGAAAGGATTTAGAAATCAGGTGATATTGTTTGCCACTGTGTATTAAGATTTTATCAATTTAAATATTTTTTTACAGTAGTTTAAGTGAGTAAATTTCACTGTCAACTGAAATTTACTGTAATTACTTCTGACTGATGCCACCCACAAACTGAGAAAGGAACTCTCCCAATGATATGGTTGTGTGGCCTCTCAAAGAGGATGTTTTGCCCGTTTTGTACAAACAAGAGCACTTTGTCAGTCCTTTACAACATAAGAATGTCAGTTGTTGTAGCCATTAAACACCTCTCAGCCTCTTATACATCAGGCTTTATCATAAAGGAGGATGAATGGATGGGGGATTTGAAGGTCCTGTCTATTTCTTTGTTTATATATTGCTGGTTCAGGTCACTGTGGCACACAAGGTTCATACAGTAGAGTTAAGGGATGAGTAAGATGACAGCATTCGTTGAAAGGGTGAACATTTTCAACCTACAAGCAGCAGAGTTAAGGGATGAGTAAGATGACAGCATTTGTTGAAAGGGTGAACATTTTCAACCTACAAACAGCAGAGAAATGATCTACATTGAAAAATAAATATCAAAATATCAAGTCTAAAAAATTTTGTTGATGCCACAAAGAGTTTGTTTACAGTGACAAAAAGTAAAACAAGTGAGCATTTGCTACCTCCCTTTACAGTCATATGGTCCAGGTTGACTCAGGATTTCTAATCTCCCTTTGTCTGTCTCCATGTTTTTTTGCACAGCAAAACCCCAAAATTTTGCAACTCGCCGTGAAGTCATTTTAAAGTAAAGAAAAACCTGAAAAAGCACCGTACTAAATGCAATCAATAGTGTTACGGAGCTCTATGGATAATTATTTACCTCAGTAAAAACTGTCTTGAGAATTAATTTTGTTTTGTTTTTATTTTCATCATCTTGAAGACCCTTATGACAATTTTGAAAATTCAGTGACTTCATCATAGGATACTATGTGTCTATTTTTATAATTGACACCAAGAGCTGCAAGAGCCTGCAGCCTCAGAATTTGGTTTAAAGGACACAAGAGATGAATGCATATCACAAGTCTTTCAAAAAGAAAAAGACAATTAAGTTTTGACCAAATTTTTGTATTAACATTGGTCCAAACCCTGAACTAATTGAAAATTAAAAATTGATCTTTAACCACAGCATATCATTCCACAAAGAAGTTAGTGTAAGTTATATGCAGTACCTGTCTCTACTTTCACTTTTGATTTGATGAAAACAGAACAATAAAAAGTGATTCGGCACACAACTTTCTATTGGCAGCAAAGAGATGACAAAGGGAGGGGATTGTCGATGATTTCATTTTTATTGAGTGGACGAGAGAGAGGGGGGGAGGGAGGTAGATAGATAGATAGATAGATAGACAGTCAGATAGAAAGAAAGCAGTTCAGTGTGATTAACCTTCCTAGATTACGTACTGTAAAGTCATCGACCTCAGGCTATTTTAGTGTCTACGATACCTACTTATAGGAACGGCACTGAAGAAAGGACTCACTTCACATTGAGTGTCATGCATGCTCGGACTGAGTGACGATGATTCGCTTGCTCTCACAACAGCGTCTCCTCAAGGTTTCCTTTTCACCCTTGTGGTGGGGAAAACTTGAGGCCTCGCAAACATCTTACCTGACTATTCTCAAGATGTGGGTGTCTTTCGGTTCCGTTTCTAATTGATAAAGGTTCATTCAGAGCTGTGCTAGAACTGAGAACGGCATGCGTAATTTGATTGATTTGTTTTTGTTTTTTTAAATAAAATGTTTTGTCATTCGGATGTTATTGTGGGCTTTGCAGTCTAATATTTTGCACAATTGTGCGAAAATTTACTACATATAGATTGTGATCCTACAGTTGCACTCTAAAAGGCATGCCCCGGGGGGAAGACCATTCAAGACAGTGTAATAAGACACAGCACAGTAGAAGAGAAGGAAAAGTCAGATCATAGTATCAGTACAAAAGATAAGAGACAGAAGTTGAAAAGCCCACCAGGGACTCCAATAACCCTTTGTGATCAAGTCTATAAGTCAAAAGATGTATCTGTATTGTGCCAATCATAAAAGGAAGTGTTATCTTATTCTCTTTCAGGTGCCAGAGCTTTTGAGGAAAGTGGATTTAGACAAGCTAGGGGATGAGGATGACTCAGAAAACAGTGAAGAGGAGAAGGAGGGGAGGAACAAACTGGAGGAGGATGAGGATGTAGAAGATGATAACAATGATGAAGAGAGCAACGGCACTGGTGAAGGGTCTGAAAATGAAGAAAACAGTAAAGCTCATCCTATGAGACCAAAAAATGAAACCTTAGAAGAAAGGAAGGTTGGTATTAGCTCTCCTCACGTGTTATGGGAGGGTTGAGTTACCCTTTGATTTATTTACTTTTCAGTTTGGTTGGTGATTTTATTGGGGTTTTTTTGCCTTGTGATTTGTATTTTTCCTGAGAAGCTCATCATCTTGAACTCATTCAAAGCCAAAAAAGTAAAAGTAAAATTTGCTGGTAAATTTAATGTAGATCCAAACAAAAATATTTTCTCTTGAAGTTTTTTTTTTCCAGGTTACGGACTGATTATTTTCCTTCTTTATTTTTTCCAAAGGAGAGGAAACAGCTTGTTAAGGAAAGTAAAAGGGAAAGAAGACAAACTAAAATCCCCAAGCACATCAAGAAAAGAAAGGTCAAAGTTGGCTCCAAGAAATGAAACCATGAATCTGTAATTAAATGTCCTGTGATATGGTTTTGTCAAATAAATTTAGTAAAATGGAATATTGCAAAACTTACTGGTGTTAAGTTTTTTTTTTATTGGTCAATGACTTTTTCATACGATTTCACATATATATATATATATATGGTATGAGCAAAATATTGGGCCCAAAATAAGAGGACTCACAAAAGATCTTATGAATCATATAATCTGCAATGTATAATAGAGCTTCACATCTGAATTTCAAAATGTTTCAATGACTTACAGTCATAGAGAATTGAGATATGTGATTGCTGTTATAAGGTCGTGGAAAAATACCCAAATCTAAGAAGGAGAATCTCATTACAGGACAAACGTTTCTGTAGGTTCCCTTTGGGTGGATTCACATCTCTTCTAGCACAAAGATGAATGCAAAATTATCAGAAAGATTATGTTGTTTGTTTATTGGTGATTTATGGGCCCAACTGACAAAGGGTCAACGAGGAGCCCTGGGGAAAGAAAGGTGATAGATAATTGAAGAGAGAACAGGTCAAATCACAAATTATAGTGAATAGAGATGAGATGATCTACATTACCAAAAATATAAACTCCCCTTACAAAATAAGCAATGGTTGTCCCCCAAAACAGCATAGTCCAGGAAAACCCAGGATCAAGAATGCAGATCAGTCCCCAGCTCTGTCAAATGCACTAAAGCCACTGGCCACTGAGTGTAGTGCCCTTGATTAAGGCATTCAGTTACATATCCTGTCCGTAGTTTGATAAAAAAATTTTTTAAAAAGCTACAAACTTAAAGGCCCTCTGTAGGTCAGAAAACTTTGTCTCTGTGAGAAAAATTATAACGTGCCCTTTATATCATATATTTGTATGACTGCGAACTGGCTCTCTATATATAAATGTCCGCATATCAAACAAACTTCATTGGATCCAACAGAGAGATTGTGTACGTGGAAAGAAAAAAAACCCAGCATTTCCTATACTATGCAGAAGATTTTTTTAAAAGACAACTGTTTAACTCTGGTACCTCTTCTACTTCTGTTTTTCTTTTATACTCAAGCTTTTTATCCTGCTTTTTCCCCTATTCCTTTCTGTCCTGAGTCCAGTTTTTGTCATCTTGTTTAGGTTACAGTTGTCATCCCTTATTTCAGGTCTTTGGGTACATAACTCCAGGGTTACAAGTTAGATGTACTGAGTACTTCAGTTCACAAAGGGGGTCTAAAGACCCTGGGTCTTCCTTGACCTAAATACTGTTATTCGTGATGGCCATTGCTTATTTTTGTAATGAGATGATTTTTTGTTGTCATTGTGGTGTTGATATGAGTTTTGAGAGATGATATTTATTTTTTAGTGTAAATCATCTCTCTATTGTTTGTGGTTTGATCCGTTCCCTCTTTTAACTAATTCTATCTTACTTTCCTCTGGGCTCCTCTATGACCTTTGTGTGTTGTGGGGCCATGAAATAGGGAATGACCGCTGGAAACCAAACAAGACTACAAAAACAGGACACACAAGAATAGAGAGAAAAGTAAGACCATAGCTTCAGTGCAACAGAAGTAGAAGTGCCCAGCAGTGACTCCCACCAACCACTCATACCTAAGAGAGAGAAAGAGAAAAAAAAAGCAATACAGCAAAAGGGGAGAAGATTTAAAAAAAGGAGACTGGAGAGAGAAAATAGATGCAAATGATAACGATTAACTCGTATAGGAAGGATAAAGCCATAAAATTAGTTGTTTTTGAAAAAATGCAGGCACTGCAGTTGAACGCACAATTAAGGCACTTTCTCTTTATTTATGAAACGAAGATGTTTTATAATAACATACTTCTCTAGTTTAAAAGCATTGTCTTAATTGCTATGATTCTCTTATTAGTATGAGGTCTCAATTTTTTTGAATGGGGTCAAAGAGAAAAAAAAAAAAAATACATCATAAAAATTAAGTAACAAGTTGAATGTTGAGCATGACACACTTCTTTGACTTTGACAACAGCAAAATGCTGTCTGCAGAGAAATATTCTAGAGCTGGACAAATGGGTCAAGAAAATTTGAAACAAAAGTAAAGAAAAATATTATGCTTTTTAAAAATAAATTCAATAAAATGCATAACGACAAAAATATTGATTGTGAAAAATAAATGATTGCGAGAGTTTCAGTTAATACCAATATGATGACATTTCAAACAGTTCAAATACCTACAGGGTAAAAGTAGAGGATGAGTTAGATCTGTTTAATAATACAGTGTGTGCATATTCATATCACAATGGGAATGTAAAACTGGAGTTCTTCATTGCTTGTAAAAATTTAGCTAATCAATTTCTGCTTTGATACATGACAAACTTGAGGCAGAGCATATCAAAACCTGGTCATAATATATTGTTAAAACAATAAACCCGTCACTGTCACGCTGTTGGCATTCCCATATAGCATAGATACAAGCATTTGTGTTTTTTAAGATTTGTAGCTCCAGAGAGTGACTGTTGCAGACCCCTCTCCATCTCTGTCTTGGAAAGCCACTGTCTTATTCCCAATGCACTTCAGCCTGCGGAACAAAATGAAAATTGAGGCCTTATATTCTATTCATCTATTCATACATACTTTATCTTTAAGGGTCTGATACTGATGAACTGTATGTTTCTACTTAAGCAAAAGTTAAGCTATGAGGGATTCTCTAAATAATGATTGTACTGTTTGGACTGAATAACATTTTTCATTTCACTTTTCTTGTTAAAATTTCTAAAGGCTAAAGGTAAACAAATTATAGTGCACAATAACAAATCCATTGTCAACAGGGCAGATAATCGACTATAGTTGAACTCTTGAGACTTAAGACTGAAGAATTACAATTACAGTTTTATCATAAGTGTACCTGTCTCCAAGGTGGGGATTCAATGCTTCCTCATTCCATTTCCCATCTTTGCTTGCGATGACAACCACTCCGTCGCGTTTAGTAATTTCCCACAACCGTAGAAGCCATGCTAGGGGAGTAAATTCATCCAACAAATATTCCTTTCAGCTTTGATTGAAATTAAACCAAAGGAAGCATTTGAATCATTTATGAATTAATTATCTATCTAAATGATCAAACCAACTGAAACTAATGATCATTGAGCCTTTTGTAAAATAATATTCTTTTGGGGGAGGCGTGAAATTGATATCTGAGAATCATCATTCATTGCGACATTAGTACAATTCAATTGCTGTGTAGAAATTAACTCAACAGACGGTTCAAAGACAGAAGGGGTACAGTCATTGCATCACTTTCTTTCTATTCTATTGTCTTAGAAGGAAGAACTTTTTACCTTTGGGGTTTTGAGCCCTGTCAAGATGGGTGATCAAAACAAGATCATGACATCCCACTTCATTAGCAATCCATGTCAACTGTCAAAATTTTAAAAATAGACCCAAGTAAGAAAACCATAATAGCTAGATGAAAGTAAAAAGAAAAGCAGGACAAGAGTGAAAGTGAAAGGTTGTATATTCATCATATAGACATCAATTGACAAAAGGTATTAAGAATTACCTATCAACTATTGTCCTGTGCAAACAATGTCAAAACAAGTCATTTGCAGTTCAGTTAATAATTTTCTTAACAGCAAATCAACGGAAAACACATTAAACTTTGGATCTGATCCCCCTGACCAATCATTAGAATAAAGGGTGTTCCAAAAAGAGTAAACCAGACTTTGAACTTAATATTCTATCTTGTGAGGCTGTCAAAAGGGTAACTAAAGAGTTGATTTTTTTTCAAGTCTAGTATTTTTGTTTATCTTGTGCTTAAGGAGGAATCCTTTTTATTTAGAATTTCTTACCAAAATGTGAACCCATAACCTAAAACCTCACCTGTTTGAAAACAATTCTGTTAACATTGCAACCTGGAGGTAGTTTGATATCTATGCCATCTCGAAACCCAATGCTTTGTCCTTTCCCAAGTCTGATGGCAGCGTCAATGAGGCGTCCACACATTTCAATACCCAAAACCTGAGATAGATAGGATGAAATTCTTTGATTGCCTCCTGCTACAGCTTTTTTCATTATCACCCAACTAAGCTCATTTCTCGTTCAGAATTAAAAACAGGATTATATGTATGGGAAACAGATTTGAACGGTATGTATCAGTTTTGTTAGGGGTTTTTTGTTTGCTTTTTTCGGCAACTGAAAGAAAAGATTTTTTTTCTCTTTTTTTATTCACAATTAGAATTTTTAAATGGTCACACATAAAAAAATGCATTACTTGAAACTATCAATTTTCTTTGAACTTTTTCACCAAAAGTCAACACATACTCTTACACTTACAAATTACCTTTTCAAAATATTTGCTCATCTCATATGTACCTCTGCCAGTAGCAGTGCCCACATGAATGGCCGACCCGGTTGAGATTCCAGACTCCTGGCAGTACTTGCCACAAAACGAGGCAACTACAGCGGCAAAGCTCTCTCTGAAGCCAAACTCCAATTCCAGGATGCCGTACAGAGTCTCCATGCTGTTGTACTTGTACACAGTGTTGGTGCTGGGAACACGCTGAACGCTCATGTTGTTGTCAAGGTAGATTTTGTTGGCTGTTTGTAAAAGAATTTTAAGAATGTGACTTGATATCTTAAATTATTTTGCTACCTCATAAAAAGGCGGCATTTTCCTGGATATTGAATTCACATCAAAATCAATACATTTTGTTTTTTTATTGAATTGGATAGATTCCAGGATTTTAATCCAGTCTTACTGAGCTAGGAAAGAGGGAATGCAAGTGGCAGCCTAGGTTTGAAGCTGGTATATTAGTCTGACCGCCCACATTTTAAAGCAATAGCAATGCATAGTTTAACAGAGTCCCACTGAGTTGGAAGCTCACTCAATCCCATAAACCAAACACACTTTCCCAAGCCTAGAGACGTTTTCCAATTTAGTTTTCAGCTAATCATAACTGCATCCCTCCCTGAATAAAAAAGAAATAGAACACGACCTTTACCAAGATGTGGTATTTCATTTAGCTACCTCTAACCACATTACCCAACTCACTGGACCAAGGGAATGTTTAAAAAAAATGGAAATATGCTAACAGAACCCCAATATTCCAAAAAGGAGATAAGACAAAAGCAGAGAACTACCACCCTGTGTCTTTGACATCTGTGTCATGGAAGCTCTTAGAGCACATTATCCACACCAACATTATGAAGCATTTGGAAAAGTTAAATATTTTGACAGAGGTCCATGCACAGGTTTTGAAATTTCAAATAATGTGAGTCCCAACTCATAACTACCTGCGCGAACTTCACATGCTCCATAAATGACAATGAACAGACTGATGCGATCTTGCTGGACTTAAGCAAAGCCTTCGATAAGGTACATCATCAAAGCCTTCTTGCAAAACTGAAGCACTATAGAATAATCCACAAAACTCACTCATGGGTAGCTTCCTTCCTACGCAACATGACACAGAGAGTGATGGTTGAAATCCAAATCTCGTCATTTATTAGGGTTTTGTCAGAAGTCTCAAAGGGTACTGTCTAGGGTCCCCTGCAGTTTTTGATCTACATATATGATATGCCCCATAAAACATCTGAAGGCTCTAACAACATCCATCATTTTGATGATAACAGCCTACTATACAGGAAAGTCATAACACAAAGAGACACAGACATCCTCCAGCAGGACCTCCACAAACTCCAGGAAAGGGAAAGGGAGTAGAAAATAGAATTCTACCCAAAGAAGTGTCAAGTCATCCGTATAACCAATAAAACAAAACCCTTTCAAAGTAAATACAGGATCCATGGAGAAAAACTTGAAACAGCAACCAAAGCCAACTATCTTGGAGTAACCTTGGACAGTAAAATGACGTGGAATCAACATTGACAAAATTTGCCACAAGGAAACAGGCTTAACTTTATCATGAGAAATACATCGTCATGCCCTAATGCGGTGAAAGACAAATGTTACAAAACGCAGGTCAGACCGACATTTGAATATTGCAGCAGTGTATGGGACCCCAGAACAAAGATATCAATCAAAAAGCTTAAAAAAATACAAAGAAGAGCTTGCAGATTTGTCCACAACAATTTTGACCAAAACAAAGTGTCTCTAAAATGATGACACAGAGCAATTGACCCTCTCTACAAGAAAGAAGAAGCAAACTAAAATTATTTCTCAAAGGAAGAACTGGATAAACAACCATCCCAGTCAAAACCCTTAAAAGGCACCCAAGGACTAGGATGGAGCACTCGGACATTTTACCCTATTTAAGAGTTAACGCCCACAAGTTTTCATTCTTTCCAAGCACCATAAGACTATGGAATTCTCTCCCAATAGACATTCAAGAAGCAGAAAGCTTCACAGTATGTATTCCAAAACAAGCTAGACAAACACTGTTTATTAGAATAAATCAGACAAAGCATCTCATGTTGCCACCCCCTCCACACTATGTCGTTATCTACCTTCATTTTAATGAAGTTGCGACAGTATTGGACTGGCCTAGACTCTGTCTCTTGAAAACTATCCAGAGATAATCTTCTGAATTTAATAAAATATCTATTCCTCATTTTTTTTTTTTTTTTTTTTTTTTGTTTGTCTGTCTTGCATTGTTTGAAGGATGAGAACAAATGAATTCAGTCCTGTTTTACAGTATTTTAAAACTTGAATGTTTCAGTTTATCCAATTTGCACAAAATAATAGTGGCTGCTGGCTGTTTGTTTCATGATAAGTAAATAACATGCAACAGTTTTCGGGGGGATTTTTATGTTCTTCCTGATCAAAAGCAGACAATTGGCAATGACTAAACTTTGAATAATTGCAGATTACAATCATTATCACCTTCAACTCCTGATCCGAGCACAAAGACTTCGGTATCTACAACTCGGACAGGCAAATCCACTGGGATGGCATCATCGGTGATGCTCTGTGCAAGTCTGAAACCACAGTGTTGAAAGAAATGACGTCTGAAAGCATAACGCGCAAAGCGAGATGCTTCATCTCCTGTTGAAATCCACGATCCACCCTAGATTTTAAGAATTTAAAAATAAAGGAAACAATTATTGCAGGATTAAATATAAGTCTTATTTTTCTAACTCATATCATTTTGCAGTTTCATATAAAATGTAAATATGTTCATAAGTATTCTGTTTTGTACATAGAAAACTGCTCAATTTTTATTGAAAAGAAATTATAAATAGACACATAATGGTATGAGTTGATGCTCAAAGTTAATTCTTGCTTTGTAAGATAAATGTAATGGTTAAAAAACAAACTGTTATGCTGTTGTGGTGTCTCTTCAGTTGATAAATCTACTTTTACAGGTTCTATAAAGGAGTTGGCCAACACTACAAACCAAAATGATATTATGTTTTCCATCAAAACATGGTGAGGAGAAGTCGTCATAGAGGAAGTGGGTGTGAAATCCATTCAAGCCATTGAAATGGTCCTCTACCCATTCCCACACATTGCCAAACACATCAAAGTGCCCTGTCTTTGATGGTGGGTAGTGGTTGACAGGCTGTTTGATTAGAGGTGGAAAAAAACTGTTTAAATCATTGAAAAAGACAAATTTTAAGACTGAATTTTAATAAGTCATCAAATGAAGTTTTCTTGAAGTAAATTGATGATACTGATTGATGCTGTATAAATCCCCAAATTTGGTTTCACGCTTTATGTTTCTTGTTCTCCAAAATAAAATATTTTTCACTTTCTGAATTCTTGTTAATGAAGGTTGACACTATTTCTGATAATAAAAAAAAGGTTTGATATTATTTCTGATAATAAAAAAAGAAAGGTTTATCAACCAATGAGAGATATTTACAATGTGCTCACTGAAACTTACTGCTGATGATCCATAGTTAAAGTTTAGATTAGCCTTGATGTTTTTATTGAAGATCATGTCACAAGCAGGTCCTTCAGATGCTGAAAGCTGCACATAAGGATAGCAATTAATTGTAGGTAGATTATTGCAAAAATGATAATCTACTTTAAGATAAAGATATAATATTGCTTGATGAAAATAAAGTTCTTTAAAATAACAATTTCCCTTAACTATCCTTAAATATTAAAAAGTTCACAGTAACAAAAAAAAAATTTTTAGTGTTTAAGAAAAGGGCCACATTTTGATTATCTTTCTGGATTCAATATAAGCTATGATAAACCAATTGTCCCATCAATCCACAAAACTCTTTAACAGTCGACTACACGTGTGACAATGTCCTTGGGAGACCAGATAAAAAGATAACTGAATCAGAAGTTTGCTTCAATGAATGGAAAAGAATATATTTTATCAGTGCCTATACCAGGACAAAAGATTGCTACATACAAACGTTTCTAAAACCAACTTTGCTATGATTGTAGTCGACTCTGATAAAAATAAAAAGCCGACTAGATATTTGTGCCTTTTCTACCTGTGGTCCTCTGATGGCGTGGTGCTCGGCCTCAACGGGCAGTCTGTATTCAGGCCCTTTCCAGGTGCAAAATGCCTTGGCTTCATGATAATTCACTTCAGCTGGCCAGTCCAAGGGCATGTCCATGACATCATACAAAGCTCGAAACCTAGCAAGAAAAAAATAAAACGATGTAAGACTTCATGGTAAGGAGTCCTACTCTCTAACCACTAATATCATCATTCTACAGGTTCTATTGTGAAAGGGGTTCATAAGTAAAGATTAAAAGTATCAAAGATCACCTAGCAAAATTTTTTAAATTATGAAAAATCTTTAAATGAAAGTTAAAAAACGAAATCCATCTATTTCAAATCTTCAAACTCATTCACACATAGTACTGCTGCTAATAAAAGCATGTTTATCTTCCATTTTAGTTTCATGAGGAGAAACCTGATCAAACCTAACAGCATGGTATGTTACCCATATCAATAACTCATTTCATAGATTCTTTGTAACAACTACTATAAATCATAAACCTCCCAGTCTCAAAGGGAGAAAGCAAAGCATTTTCATACTTGTATTTGCTAGTTTTGATTTTCTTTTGAGCTGGCTCTGAGTCATTGGAGTCATCAAATTTCACGTTGCAATGAGTAGACGCAGTAAGATCTGCACCGCATCCTGATTTACAACCTTGAAAGTATAGAAATAAAAGGTAAAAAATCATTTCATTAAAATCATGTCATGAAAAATTATTTTTATAATCAAATAGGCCTGATGGTATAATGAAATTTGAAAGTTTGTTTTCAAGATATATGATAAAATGCAAATTTTTCTTCAAACTATAAATGAATAAATGAATAATATTATGACCATTTAAAAATACTGTAACAAATGCAGCTGCGAGAAAAGCATGAATAATATTTTGGGTTTTACTGGTTGAAAAAATGCACAAAAATTTTCTAGCTCACAAAAATTTGTTAAAAAGAAAATGATCTAGAAATTGAGGTAGACACTGTTGAGCACAATTGTTTTGATGGCTACACGAATTTTCTCAAGACTAAGTTTTATACAATGGGATGAAAGTTAGAATCACTGCAAACCATTTGGAACAAGGGGAACAGGATGCGAATAATGGGAGCACGTGCAGTCACCTTAGCATTTGTCCCCTACAGCCCTTGAGAAAGAATCTAAAATTTTATGAATAAAATTTTTTTTTTTTTATTCATTTCTTGTATTGGATAAACAAAGCCAAAAGCTGAAATTTAACCCTCTTATTCATATAAAGCTTTTCATCATTGACTGGTGACTTGTACACCAAGGCGACCTCCTGGCTGTGGCGACGTCCCCAGTGACAACTGACATCAGAGGCATCTAGGTCACAGCAGGCCGGCAGGAGTGTCTGGTCTTTTTTTTTTTTTTCTCTAAAAGCTCACTCTCACCCTGTCAGTGTTGCTATGTCTCCCCCCCCCCCCCTCCCTACCTCC
>JBCIKM010201510.1:0-12767 GCA_039654465.1 Melibe viridis | reverse complement strand
ACGATAGCTTCAGTGTAAAAGAAAAGAAACAGAAGTAGAAGAGCCCACCAGGGACTCCCACCAACCACCCGCAAAGATTTTTTAAAAAGTCCTTTTAGGTTTAGACTGAAGAAAACTAGACTGACCGCAGAACATTAATCCCTAGTTGTATAGTATAGTAATTAATGCTGTCTAAGTTTTGTGAAAGGGAGCTCTGAGACAGTGCTGGAAGATGTAAAAATAATTTTTGTAACAAGAGAAAAAATATGATCAGAGCAATTTTTGTAACAAGACAAACAAAAAATATGATCAGTGCCCGCAGGAGATCCACCAAATGACACAGGGCAACGCTTCAGTTGGAAACACTCAGCACGGCCGTGGAAAGACATCGCCATAAAAATCCTGTGAGACTTGATATTTTGAGATTTGAAGTTCCTTTGTATTTTGGTGGCCTCTAACATAAGACAAAGTTTTATTTATATTAAAAAACAAACAAATCAACATTATGCTCAAGGTTGTATCATGTTAAAACTTCAATAGCATTTGAGCAAGTCAAAATAAAACTTTTTAAATACAAACTTTAAAATTATTTTCAAAACTGAATATCAGTTTAATACCATACATAATATTAACAAAAAGTGAAAAGTGAATTTGCTTTGACATTTTGTTCAAAGAAATTTCAGCCTCCACCTATTCATGGGACAGATAGAAACAGCGTAAGTCACAAGATGTACTTTTTTTTTATTCTGCTGTTCCTGAGCAATTTTTTCAGTAGATTCACAATCATGGGGCAAAAAGTCTGCTACAATGAAATGAGACTTCTTGCTTTTAAAAGATGAATAAATATAACATAAACAAATCATAACAACTCCTTTCCTTTATTAAAAGGAAAAATAATTCTTAATACCAAATCCGGTAGGTCAGCAAATCAAAAGATAATATTATGTAAAACAAAGGTTGGGTGAAAAGTTTTGTCACCTTGGGTTTCAGATGCTGGAAAAAACAGATGGTTAGTTATTATGTTGATTCTTAGGACACTTTTGGCCACCTCAAAATAGGGTCATAGAGGGGCTAATAGTAGGAAACTTAATGATGAATCAGTTAAAAAAGTGTACACTTTTCAACTTCTGCCAATAATAAATTTTAGAGCGTCTAAAAAAACAAAAACAAAACAAAAACTAACAAACAATCAGAGGTGTGAGCCCTAGGGAAAACAATATGATTATTTCAGCTGAACGACAAGAAATAAGGATCTCCCCAATAACAACAGGAGTTGGAGGAGTTTAATGATTGTGATGGCCTTGAGTTACTGATAAATGAACAATGAAAACACCAAGTGAGTGGTACATAGACAGTACATTGTATTATATGCTATACCAATTCGAACTTTTCATTCCTGATAATAGCAGAAATATACAGAGCAGGAATATACATGGCAAAGAAATCCTCATCACTTTCTATCCATCTTTATCAAGAATTGTCATTCATCTCAAAGCAAAATTCAATCCTCATTAAAACTTCCTTGAATGGACCAATTAGTATATTTTTTAATTGAATTTTACTTTTTTTTTAAAAAGTAAAAAAACTAAAAAAGGTAAAAGTCTCTAAGGAAAAAGGGGGGAGTAGGGCATTTGACTGAAAAATTCTACCTTTTTCTATTTTGATGACAGTATTTGCATATGCAATTAGTTCCATCGTCTGCATAAAGGGGTAAATACATCAGGAGGCACTGTCACAGCAAGGAAACATGGAATGTTGCATATCTTTAAGTTGCTCATGAAAACCAATATCACAGTCACTGTTGTGTGTAACCATTGTGTAAAGCAGTCTGGTTGAGGTAATGCCACTGTCCAGATTTGCTTTCGTTGGTGCTCAAGTCCAAGACTTGAGTGTTTCCTTACTTTTGATGAGCTATTATTGATTTACCCTTCCTCTTACATCAGCAATGCTCCACCCACATGGAATTTTTTTTTTTACTCCACATTCATAGTTGACCAAAACTGTTTTCATACTATTATCAAAAGTCATGATGATGGCAAAGTAAAAAACCACGGTTTTTAACAAATCCTGATTCAGGTAGTTAAGTTGTTGAGACATTCGACTTGTACTTAAGAGGTTGAACCCAGCAGTGTCTTGTGTGTGCGAAAACCTCTCCAGGTATTTGATACACCCGCCCCCCCCCCCCCCTCTCAACTGCACTGAGTAGTTTGTTTATTTATTGGAGGTTTTAGGGCCCCACGACACACACGGGTCACAGCAGAGGAGCCAAGAGGAAAGTAAGATGACAGAATTAGTTCAAAGAGGGAACAGATCAAACCACAAACAGCAGAGAGATGATTTACACTAAAAAATAAATATCCTCTCTCAAAATACATAGACACCACCACAAAGAGATGATTTACAATGACAAAAAATATCATCTCTCACAAAAATATGCAATGGCCATCACTCATGACAGCATAATGGTTCAGGAAGATCTAGGATCTTTAAACCCCCTTTGTGTACAAAAGTACTCAGTACGTTTAACTTGTGACCCTGGAGTCATGTACCAAATGACATGAAATAAGGGATGACCACTGTAACCTAAACAGGACAACAAAAACTGGACTCGGGGCAGAAAGGAATAGGGGAAAAAAGTAAGACAAAAAACTTCGGTGAAAGAAAAGAAACAGAAGTAGAAGAGGTACCAGTAGTTTGTGACTTGACAACAATGGTTGCTATTAAAGCGTTCGTTTTGTGACTGTGTCTTTAATTGGCTTCAAGAAGGAATAAACGGTTTCAAACTATTCTGCAAAGGATAAGATATAGAGAATCCAAAATGGTTTTAAGAGAGGGCAATGAATGCTTCAGTAGCCGTTAAATTTTATTCACTTCAACCAGGAGGCATAAACAAAATTGCTTGGGAGAACAATTTTACACGGGTACAACAGACCTATCTTTCAAGAGTGATTCCTGAAAGAGATATTCTCAGATACATTAGATTGCTAGATGACACAAATGTTTGGAATGATCTCATTATCCCAATGTCAACCTACAGAGATAAAGAACAACTTGGGACAATTAAAATTGATTTCCTGACTGCACCTAATACAGGGTGTGTGAAAAAAAAAAACAAAAAAAAAAGACCCAAAACCAGAGCACTCAAAAACTGTGATATATTAATGTCATTTTACAAAACTCGGCATAAGCAATGATCAACAACTTTATTTTACATGTGCAAAGTTTCAATGTTCTGGGGTTATGAACATATTAGATACGACTGTTTTATTAACACTACCCAAAAATACACATATCATAGAATCTGATTTAATTTACTGAAGCCATGTACTAATTTCATAACTTTGAAAATTTGTGCACAAGTTGTTTTTGCAATTTTATTTACTTAAAAAAAATTTCACATCTGCATCAGCTGTACTATTTTTGTTTGTTATGACAACTCAAAGCAGGAATAAGTAAATTGGTACAAAGTACCAAATTAGCCACAAACCTTAAAGCTCTAACTTGGATAAAGGAAACAATCTCGCGCAAAAATAAACAAAACCCATCCAACTTTAACACAAGTCTACTCTTATTACAATCTAGATAAGAGTGTTATGTCTTTCAGTTAATGAGGAGTTCATTTTGGAAGTGCTATTATGTTCAATACAACTGCTCCGAATCAACCAGGTGTCTACTACATTGATCATGTAAACATGAAGCAATTCTGAAGTCTCTGATATGGGTATTTTCAGGTAGTAATGATAAAATGATAATATCTCCCTTGTCTATGACTGCAGTGCATTGAAACTTTGCAAATGTTAAATTAAGATGATGATCATTGATTATGCCAAGATTTATTACACAAAATTAATTATAACACAGTTTTTTAGCACTCTGATTTTGGGCCTTTTTCTTTCACACAAACAATATAACTGGGGCTTCAAAACATTTCAATTCATCAGTTCTTTTCAAGAGTGTTCTTCCCTGGGGTGCTTCAGTATGATTATACTCAAAGGAAAAAAAGAACAGTGTGCATCTTCTTTACTGATTGAGGAGCTTGTTATCTTTCAACTCATTATATTATGACTCATGTAAAAGAGGTGGAATTCAATTCACTTTTTCCCACTCCCAAAACTTAAAAGAGTTAGAAAAGTAGGGATATTCAGGCTTTTCATGAGAGCAAATGTTCTAAGAATAAACCATAACAATTTGCTCAAACAATTTTTTTTTTTTTCATTGCTATGCTTTACCAAAAATGGATAAAGCAAATGTGAATAAACAATCTCAAAAGCTGATCACACAGTGTTGATGCACATTATTTTCCCCCCACAAGTTCATATCTAATCAATGTGGTCTTGTAGATACACCTTTTAATCCAATCTCAAAAACAGACGGATAGGTCTGAGTCTTGCTGGTCTACAAACATTTTCACTCCTTCCTGTGGCTCTTGCGGTGACGCCTAACTTCAGGCTCTGGTAGAGCGAGACAGCGTCTAGTGGTAGCCACTGAGCCATGCCTGGAATGCTCCGTATGGCGTCGCTGGTCTAATCCTCGAGTTGGGCTTTGCCACTTGTCACAATATTCCTCATCAAATGAAGTGACCTCATCTGATAAAAATGAGAATAAGTATTGCTATTTTAAACAGGAATTTTTTTTTTAAAGGATAGGGAGAAGGGGGAAAAGGGGGAAAAGGGGGAAAAGGGGGAAAAGGGTCTGACTATCTAAATAGCATATTTTTGTATGTTTATTGCTGGTTTTAGGGCACCAGAACAAATGAAGTCCTTGAGGCCCCCAAGGGGAAAGCAAGATGGACTAATTAAAGGTGCTGATCGATTTTGACCCTAACTCAGAGGCGTTCCACAAAAAGATGATTGATTTACAAAGAAAAAAATCATCTGCAACAAATAAGAGTAAATACACATTGACAGGCACATCAGGTAGTGACAGGACTATCCAAGAGTGCACATCAGGAAGTGACAAGACTATCCAAGACTGTACATCAGGAAGTGACAAGACTATCCAAGACTACATCAGGAAGTGACAAGACTATCCAAGACTGCACATCAGGTAGTGACAGGACTATCCAAGAGTGCACATCAGGAAATGACAAGACTATCCAAGACTGCACATCAGGAAGTGACAAGACTATCCAAGAGTGCGCATCAGGAAGTGACAAGACTATCCAAGACTGCACATTAGGTAGTGACAGGACTATCCAAGACTGTACATCAGGAAGTGACAAGACTATCCAAGAATGCACATCAAGAAGTGACAAGACTATCCAAGACTGTACATTAGGAAGTGACAAGACTATCCAAGACTGCACATCAGGAAGTGACAGGACTATCCAAGAGTACACATCAGGAAGTGACAGGACTATCCAAGACTGCACATCAGGAAGTGACAAGACTATCCAAGACTGCACATCAGGTAGTGACAGGACTATCCAAGAGTGCACATCAGGTTGTGAAAAGACCATCCAAGACTGTACATCAGGTTGTGAAAGAACTATCCAAGACTGCACATCAGGTAGTGACAGGACTATCCAAGAGTTTACATCAGGTAGTGACAGGACTATCCAAGAGTTTACATCAGGAAGTGATAAGACTATCCAAGACTGTACATCAGGATGTGAAAGGACTATCCAAGACTGTACATCAGGAAGTGACAAGACTATCCAAGACTGCACATCAGGAAGTGTACAAGACTATCCAAGACTGTACATCAGGTTGTGAAAGGACTATCCAAGAGTGCACATCAGGAAGTGACAAGACTATCAAAGACTGTACATCAGGTTGTGAAAAGACTGGGGGTCAATATATTGCTTCAACACAGACAGAAGCATGACGTAATGATTAGAAAAAAACCTCAAAGGAGTACCGCTAGGCCTGGTACTATGATATTTTTAAAAAAAAGAGTGGCAACAGGTTTATAAAGGCAATAAATGTAACAGAGACAGTGATGTTTCAACCTAAGGTCTTCGTCAGGCACAGCACGTTCAACACAAGACAGACAATTACATGTATGGAGAAAAGAAAGCTTAGTAAAGGGAGGAAGAAGAGCCTAGTGAAGACAACAAGACAGAGAATTACAACATGTATAAGGAAAGAGCACCAAGTACAGAGGGAGGAGGAAGAGCACAGTGAATAGCAGAAAGGAAGAAGTGTGGGTTAAGATGTGATAGATGAAAGTAGAACAAATGAGGAGTGTGAAAGGCGCTTAATGACTAGGTGGAGGGGGGGGGGGGAGGCGGAATTAAAAATAATAAATGTATAAAGAATATTAAGGCTTTAAGGGGTAAATTACTAAAACCAATAAAACTAAATTAGCTCATAATCAAAATAATGGAGGCAAACTAAAGTAAATTAAATAAAATTCGATTAAATGACAAGAAATGTAATGATTAAGGGAAATGGTTAGCACTACTGCTTACAGTATGCATGAAACGGGTTCCATTAACCGCTTTGACATGTTTTTTTGTTTGTTTTGCTTTTGTTTCTTTGTGTTTGTTGTGAGCATGTAATTTTTTGTTTAAGTTGCAAGCATATGTTGATGTGTTGCACCTGTGTGTGTTTGAGATGTTCAATTCAACTCGCAATGTGTGTGTGTGTGTGTGTGTGTGTGTGTGTGTGTTTGTGTGTGCGTGCGTGCGTGTATGAGTGTAGATTAAGCATGATTATTCATATTATCCTGAAAATCATCTCTTCAATTAGCAATTCCACCCACACCAAGAGCCATTCCAATAACAAATTGAAAGAGAAAATTTGTACAAACAACCTACCTTCCCCTAGATTTATGTATTCCTGGTTCTCATTTATATTTCCAGTTCTGTTGTTCCTCATGCGTTCAATAACATGACCTCTGTCTTTAATATGGTGACCAACAGCAATTTTGTCTATGCCTGACTCTGAATCCCGAAGTGTTTTCCTTGTTTCTCGTACCTGTATTGAATTTCAATACAAACAAAACTGTTTGAAGTAAGTTCTACTTAAGAGAAGATTATCAAGGCCAATTGTAGAGTAGTAATAACATATTCCTTGTAAAATAGTCTTTAGCAGTACACAGCAAACCTAAGGCTTCATTAAGAAAAAAATCAGTGGGTAAACTAAAGGAAATAGGTTTCATGCAAACAAATCAGTATATACAGTTGGAGTTTTACTTGCCTTTTGGCTCACAAAAGAGAAGACTGTGATACAAAGCAATCTTAGGTGGTCAATTGTACCTTTTCTAGCTTTACAACATCCAATTACAAAGATTAATAGCATTGATTACTTACATACTTACCCTCTCCCATTATGCTCCTTACCCAAAACATCCCACAAATTGTATAGATTAGGTACTCTTGTATGTGATAGTGTTTTCAACTTATCCCCCTCCAATCTTAGAATGTCAAGAGGATAATTTAGACCAGAAGTATAACTGTGCAACATCATGTTTAACAACAACACAAATAACCTGAGCTCAGAAATAACAACAGATATGAAAATCTCTAATTTTTTCCCTCTTTCAACTCCATATTTTATTCCTGAAATGACATTTCAAAAGCAGAACCTCGGGAATGGCATCAGACCATTATTATTGGACTGAATATGGAAACTCTTACGGTCACTGTGGGTTCTTGTGAATTAATTAGGTAGTGTAACAAAGCTCCACGGGAGAGCATAGAAGAAACACTTGACGAGGCAGATCCTGGTACATGGAGGGGGAGGGGGAGGGAGCGGGGGCTTTGACTTAGTGGACTAGAAGATCACACATTCCACTTCACACCCAGGGTGTGTAAGTGTGTGTGTGCCTTTGTTCCGATGAATAGACAGTCACCACTCTAGCAAACAGTGTTCATGGGACTTCCTTGGCCAGAGCAGGAATCAAAGCCACGCCCTTTCTGCATTTTAGTCCAGCACCTCGCTGACAGTGCCTACAGACCCCTAAAAAGAATACATGTACTATCCATTGGAAATGATAAACATTTTTTAGAGCTATGCCCCTCGGAGACAACATGTAACTAAAGATACAACAGGCCAGAAAATAGGTAGTCAAGCAAAATAGCAAGAGAGATGACAGGTAACTGAGGGCAGAAGGTAGACACAGGGATGATTTTATCGTGCCAAACATTTATTCTTTAAGAAAGTATAGGCATCTACTGTCATCACACAAGTACGAATGTACCCTATATGGAGGCAAAGCTGAAAGAACAGTGTCACTGTGGTAGATGGGGTGGCTTGCTATTTTATTGATTGCCTATTCATCTAGTAATTTTTTTATGGTCAATTACTTTCTGTCTATTGTCAACAGTGTTCTAATTCTTAAATCCATCTAAAATACTACATAAAAGAGTGTTTTGCTAAAAATTACATGCATTCAGGAATAACCAAACCTCAGAAATAACGAGACAATTGGTATGGAATGGAGCCTCTCACAATAATCGAGTTGTACAGTGCAACACTACAGATCATAAGATAGTTAATAACTTTTCACAGAAATTCTCACCACTTTCCGTTCTCGAAATTACAGTAAGAGATGATTTAGAAAAAAAAAATAATCGTGTTAAAAAAAATTATTTTGTAGACAGATGATTCATAAAAACTGAAATAAAAAAATACATCACCATCTCTCTGTGAGAAGGAAAAAGTAAGACTTTTTGTATGTTGTGTGTTTTGATTTTACTTGTTATCATGTTTTTACAAGATCTTGTAAGTGCATTTTATTTCAAAGCTGTCAAGTGCAAAGACCAATGGAAATTCAAAGAAAAGGATGTGTTTTGTATGTTCTACAAATGACATTATTATTATTATTAAAAGCACTTGGAAATTATAACTCTTACCCCTCCTGGTCTATGCTGAGAAGATGTGGATGCTTGATACATCCGAGGAGGTCCATTGCCAGTGTTGGAATAAGACATGAAGGAAGATTGCTGGTAGACATGACCATCTCCTGTGGGTTGGACTCCATCCTTGAAAGAGGAGAGAAGAATATTTGGACCCAGAAAGTTTATCACACAATAAAACTCAAACAACATTAACAAAACCACCAAAGTAATTCAAGCTGTTGGAAGTGTTCACACCTCAAACCTTGCCTACCTATTGGAAATTTCTGGGAAATACATGGATTCAACGCATGGGGTGACCATCCCCAACCCAGCGCGTCCCCAGGTGGCGGATAGGGGAACGGCCCTCAGATATGCGGGTTAGGGGTGGCTGACGGCTACCCTCGCGGACCAACTGGCGGTGTCTACTGAGGGCGTAGCGGAGTGGACAGATGGTGCTGTTGCTCCTAAATAATGCTGCATAAGCCCAATGAGGAACACCAGGCGATTCGAGGTGCCTGAAAACCCCTACCCCTGCTGTAGCGCAGGTCCACACCAGTAAAAGGCTAAACAAGTCTCTTCGCAGTGCTACCTGTAAAATCTCTTTGTCAGGAGAAGTAGCTACTGATGCTGCTTGCATCGGAAAATGAAGGCGATAGAAGCATGGCATTCAATTTCGGCCCAAAGCATCCGCCTGAGGACTGGTGACCCATGCGGATTACTAGCCTTGACAAGATGAAACATGGAATCCAACACCTCAAAGCTTATCATAAATATCCTCGTTGTCAGATGCTAACCGTGGAAAAGGGTGAAAGTGCAATTCAAGAAAAATGCGAAAAACTTGAACATCACATGCACGGTTATAGCTGACACAATTGTGGCAACGACAAGCGTGTATGAAAGAAACTGGAGACAATAACATCAAACCCCCCCCTAAAAAAGACAAACTGATAAAAAATAAGATGAGGCATTTCATGTCAATTCCCTAGAAAGAAAATAAGAGCAAAACAAAAATAAAACAAAAAAGAAAGGCCAAACATCTTTGCTATGCACCAAAATTTAGAACCTGAACATAAATTCAGTTATGGACTCAAAAGAATCCTCTCATGTGTTTATCTTGCAGTTTTCTATCACAACCATTACTACCTATTAGATTTAGATGATGTAAAGGAGTTCAAGGTTAATTGAGGATTAATTGTTCAACAATTAAAGAAGATCCAAACAGATAAGAAAGAAACATTGGCAAAAGTATTTGGTATTTTCAAATTCATAAGAAATGAAAACTTACAAAAGCACTCCGCATATCAGCCATCATAGAATGCATGTTGGAAAACATGTTGTTAAAATGAGCAAATGGATCCATAAACATGTCTTGTTGCGCAACCTGCATATTTTGAGCCCTTTGTTGATTTTTTCTTCCTTGGGAAATGGCCAGTCTATTTCTTCTTCCTACTTGCCCAAAATCCTGATTGAACATGTGATCCATTTGTCTCATATGATCATCTGCCCCTCTGAGAAAACAGGAAAAAATTAAATTACAACTTCCACAAAGTATGCTTCATTGTAAGTAAAGAGCGAATGAATTCCACTTTCTACAATGAAAATGAAAAATACATTATACAAATTACAACTCACCCTTAGGTCAAGGGCTCTTCTTTCACTCACTCACTCACTCACTCACACACGCACACACACACAACAGTGGATCTGCTGGAATAAGGATTCTGCTCAGGTTCAGACAGTGACAGATGTGAATAATCCTGGGACACTATTCACAAACTGAAAAACAAACAATATTTGTGCAAAAAGTATGATCAATAACAAAGCTTTGAGCACACAAGTTTTAAAACTCATATTCCTACATAGAACACACAAAAATCCCCTTACCTTAAAAATATAAAGTAGAGTACTGATAAAGAACAGCTTTGTACATATGTGTTCTTTGTTTCAGTTGTTATTTATTTTATATCAGTAAGGATTTCAATTTACTCTCTATGAGTTGCTTCAAAAACTGTTTTAAGAATGTGCTGTATAAACAGGTGTTCCACTGTATCATGAATAAATACAATGATTCTGCTGAGTTCATTCTGAAAAAGAATTGACTATTCAATGTAAACCTAAAGACAATCATTTAAACTGTCAACAGTGAAATGCTATTTCAAAGACAAATGTTCATTCGCATCCTTCTCATATTAATGTTTAAAGGAATAAAAACTACTTCCATAGAGGTGTACCTGAACGGAGTCAGTGTTTATTGGATAGAGAAATCAAGCCTCCATAAGTTTGATTGAGTGTTGATTTCATAAGCCATGGGGGATGTATGTTGAGGACAATTTTTATGTTCTACCACTTCAAGCGAATATCAATGAGATGAAAAATAGAATAATAGCTGAAATAAACATGGTGGACAGTGTTATACCCTGCTCAGGTGCATTTGAGATCACAGGCGTTGCGCCAACTAGGCTATCAAGGCTCATCCTCTCCTACATTCAAGTCATTTCTACGAGGAGATTTGAAGTTCTAAAGGCGAGCAGTTCTAAAGATTTCTATCATTTATTGCTATTGTATAATCCCAGACTTCTTTAAATTTGAACTGTACAAAACTTTCCTCGACAGTGCCAACATCTCACACGCAAATACACACAACACACAAATCTACATGAGTGCACACGCCACGCGATTACACAGAGAACAGGTTACAACAGTGTAACACAGATCTTTGATTCTTTCCTTGTTTTTTTTTCTGGGTCATTTTTTTGTTTACAATGTCCTGATTCAAGATGGCTGGTCACTGTAATAAAAATAGTGACATCATGAGTAAAGAGTGCGACTTTAATTCTAAGAAATATTATTGGATGGAAAGTTTGCTGGGATCAAGACAGACAAAGCTTGTTTTATCTCTAATGGACTCTGCTTCTGACTTCTGTCTATAAATGTCTACCATCAACAAGTTGATTATTCATGTTTCCCATCCAAATTGCCATCTGCTTGCTTGCTCACATAAAAACTTAAAAGGTCATTAATTTGTTGGTTTCAATCCAATGTTTTATGAATGCCAGGGAACACCACTGTTTGCTAGGAATCCTCATATTGACTCGATGTCCGCTCTGCCTGTGGAGGACACATTGGGCATTTGTAAAACATGGGGAAAAAAATCAAATCATTAACGGCAACAACAACAAAGCCAAAAGGAGAATTCAAAACTCACGAGAAAAAGGGGTCTTCCATGAATGAAGATCTTAGCATAGTTGTCAAAAAAGATAAATTCAATTAGATGGTGATTTAGCAGGTATCGAATGATCGACAGTTGGAAACTTATTCCCTTTTCGCAATGAAAGTTTCCCTCAGGATTTGGAAGACACGTTATTATTATTATTACAAACTGGGAGCACCTTGATAAGTCTTAGCCAAGTGATTGTTTCCTGATAATTTCTAAGGAAGTTTAACTGAAAATAACAGTAAGTTTACAGCGAAATTATGAAGTGAGAAAATGTGAGGTTTGAAAATTAGACTAACAATAGATGTTCCCAACAATAAAATGTGCAATATATTATATGATGTGCACTATTTTCATATAAAAAAGCAACACTGAGCATTTATCGTCTCAGTCCACTTCTACATTTGTATATGATTGTCATTCCCCTAATGATTTTAGGAGTGGGGAATTCAGTGCGTAAAAAGCTACTATGGCCGATTGCTTCCGGAATTTTCACAAGAACGACAGGAGTTTAAGGTGAAGGACGCGACATTGGTACACGTATGGCATAATGTCGTGTGTTCGCAACTTTCCATACAACTGTCTCCCGTTGATTACCAGCTAATAATAATAATAGTAATAATAACAATAATAATTACATAAAGAAGGTTTATGTACACCACTTTTAACAACTATGCTGAGCAAAATGCTCCCTAACTCTCTCTATTATCTATATCTATCTATATATCTATCTATCTATCTATCTATCTATCTATCTATCTATCTATCTATCTATCTATCTATCTATCT